>VDFB02341120.1:0-36607 GCA_007258455.2 Sequoia sempervirens | reverse complement strand
TTGCTCTCACAACAAGTGCTAGACCTACAATTAGGAAAAACAACAAAAACACAAGCGAATTTGTGCCCTTATCCTTTCGACAAAAGAATTGAAAAGGTTCCATTCCCACAAGGCTTTGAGATATCAAAATTTGACAAATACCATGGAACCAGATATCCATAAGATCACATTAGGGAATTCCACATACATTGTATGGAAGTTTCCTATGATGACTCATATCTAATGTGGCTTCTCCCTCAAACTTTGGTTGGCCCAGCAATGGAATGGTTCTCTTGCCTTCCTCCTAGAATCAAGAAGTTCCGAGAAAATGTGGACTTATTCATACAAAATTACTCATTTAACATAGGCATGGATATAAATCTAGAACTATCTGCTCTAAAACAAGCCAAGGGGGAAACATTTACATCCTTCTTGCAATGATGGTGATCCAATGCCAATAGGAGCAAGTGAGCCATGCCATAAGAACAACAAATTGGAACCATCATTTCCAATCTTGAAGGGACCTTGTCCTTCTATCTAAAAATGCAATGCATCACCACATATGACTAGTTGATCCCCAAGGCACTCAACATTTAAAGAGCCCTTATTGCACAAGGGGGTACACCTACTTATCAAGACAACCGTCCATCCACTAGTTACAACGAAAAACCTCGCACATGGGAAAAGACAAAAACATTACTAACGATGGTGTTGTTGACGCCAAGGTTATTATCAGTGCCCCAAGGAAAAACACACAATCATATCAACAACCGCAAGTCAACAACTGAAACAACACACAAGCTGACACATCATCACAACAACCTAGCAATCAAGCGGTCAATAACCTAAATAATCAAGGGGGGCCACTTCCAAGAAATAGATATCCCCTTAAATGAAAATACACACCACTTGGGGAACCAATTGAGTCCATCCTACAATAGCTAATACAAGAAAAACTCATCAAGATCCTTACTTATGACAATTATCAAGAGCCTCAAGTTAAACCACCATGGTATAATGAGAAACATCTCTATGATTTTCATAAAATTAAGGGACACACAATGGCTAGCTACATGAGGCTCAAAAATTTGATTCAGGACCTCATCGATGACAAAACCATAACCATTGAACAACCCGTTGGAAACCAAGATCTCAAAATATACATGAATTTCATGCCAGATCACAATAAGGGAAACAACAATGGTAAGTCAAAGTGTAGTAATGTGAACCATGTTTGTGACCATGTTGTTGCATCCTTTGATTTGGTTACACCCTTAGATGAGTGGGTTACCATTTTCAATATCACAAGATCCAAAGTCGGTTGTGGATTAACCACATGTGGTGGCAGAATTACCATTGCAGGACAATCCCAACCACCAAGGGCATCCGCCACCAGTCCGAAGTCAGTACCTAGTGGTTATAATATCCTGGATCAATTGAAAAAGACCCCTTCCCAAATCTCCATCATGGAATTATTGAAAATCTCACCTACACATAGGAAAATCCTAGAAGAAGCATTGGCCACATCCTCCGTCCTAAGGAATCTTGACATAGACCATTTCCAAGCTATGGTTGGACATATCACCACACCACATCTCCTAACATTTTCTGATCAAGAATTCCCAACTCAACCATCTCATAGTTTTTCACTTGATCTTTAGGTCCTAGTCCATAAGAATAAAGTCAAAAGAGTCTTGGTGGATGGAGGTGCAAGGTTAAATATTTGTACTCTCAAGCTAATAAAGAATTTGGGATTCTCTGAAGGCATCATTGAAAAAGGTAAAGGTATTACAATCATGGCATACGATAATCAAGAATAAGTGTCTCAAGGCACCATCCAACTCTCTATTCAAGTAGAGCCAGCTATCATGGAAACCATATGCCAAGTCCTTGATCTGGAATTACCTTACAATATCCTCCTAGGGTGCCCATGGATCTATGGGATGCAAGCCATTACATCCACATTCCATCAATGTTTCAAGCTTCCCTATCAAAATCAAGAGGTCATAGTCCATGGAGATCCTAAACCATTTTATTATCGCAAGAACCTAGAAGCCAAGTACTACAAAATCCCCCAAGTACCAAATAATGATGAGGGACCCGCATCTCCATATATAGACCCATCTACCCTCACCTCCACTGCTGAGACAAAGACACCCTCCATTCCAAACATCTTTGATATCAAATTCATTATCCAAGATAATGGGCGTGGGGATTACAAAATGAAAAAGAGTGCCTTTGTAATAGGAGAGTTACTTCAATCTCCTCGATCTCATGGACAACCACAACCATTTGACACATCAGCCCAAACCTTCAAAGTAGAACCCCCCAAATTCAAAAAGTGGGGGGACCTAAGTCAAGAAATGGTAGACAAAAGGGATATATCAAGATGAAAGGCGCGTACCTAATCTTCTCATGGATAATAACAACAAAGGACTGCAGTTAATGCATGGATGGGGCTATAAAAAAAATGAAAAGCTAGGGAAAAATGATAATGGCTTACTAGAACACATTATTCTTGAGAAGCATATAAAAAATGTTGGCCTTGGATGTAACCCTCCGAAATTAATCATATGTGGCAAAGGTGCCCCAATTAAAATGGTCAAAGCTTCCCCATCTGTTCCTATATCAATTACTTATCCTTTTGAGGACCCCCTTACTGACCTACCTATATTATTCAAGGATTCCTCCCTTCTCATGATTAGTACCCTATCTTTCAAACCAAGTGATCAAACTAATGAGCTAAAACTTGTTTATCCCCAACTCATTGATTATGACCAATGAGGACCATCGATCTTAGACATGTTCGAAAATGATGAAGCTCTTTTAGAATTCATGGGATTGTGGGATACGATACCATGTGGAGATCATAAATTTGGGTTCAACATTGAGCTAGAAACACATGCCTACTATGGGGAAATGATTGAATCCTTTAGTCACAAAATTGAAAATTTAAGAGTATTATCTAGGTCTTTAAGTGAAAACCACACTATGGCACTTTCTGACCCAAAAACAGTAAAAACAAAGGATGTATCCAATGGTGAAAACCTCTCCAAGGCTCTAGAGGATGAGGGATTAGATCTTCCCCTTAGTGATATTCATTGGGAAAAGTTAGCAGTCTTGGTAGAAAAGTGCAATTTAGTCAACCTGAGAACTGAAGAAACACCACATATCACCTTCTATGCAGAATCACTCTTAACTGAAGAACAAGAACTTCTAGCTACATTTCTGAGAGAAAGAAAGGTAAACTTTTCATGGACCTACACTGACATGCTTGGTCTTGATCCAAAGGTTGTGGTTCACCATCTAGCCATCTATCCAGAAGCAAAACTAGTAAGACAAAAGCTAAGAAAGATGCATCCACAAATAGCATTACTGGTCAAACTTGAATTATGGAAGCTCCTTGATGTCGACTTCATACGACCAATTGATTATCCAGAATGGGTTTTGAATCTTGTACCTATCTCTAAGTGCACTAGGGGCATCCACATCTATACTGACTTTAGATACCTAAACAAAACATGTCCTAAGGATGATTTCCCTCTCCCAAATATAGACATGATTGTGGATATGACGGTAGTACATGAAATGCTATCATTAATGGACAAATTTTTAGGGTACAATCAGATCATGATAGCTAAAGATCATCAACAAAAAAATAGCTTTCGTATGCCCATGGGAAACTTACTATTGGAACATGATGCCATTTGGGTTGAAAAATGCAGGAGCTACCTATCAAAGAGATATGACTCTAATCTTCCATGACATGATTCAAAAAAATGGAAGACTATGTGGATGACATATTGGCTAAATAAAGAAAGTGTTGGGATCACATACTAGCTCTAAGCTCCATCTTTGACAGACTAGCTCAATCCAAACAAGTGTGTCTTTGGTGTACAATCAGGAAAGATCCTCGGGTATATTGTATCTATAAGGGGAATTGAGATAGATCCTACTAAATTCAAAGCAATTCTTGAGGTGGAAGCATCAAGAACATTAGAGTAGTTAAGGGGTTTGCAAGGAAGACTCCAATCCATTCGCCATTTTATCGCACAATTAGTAGATAAGGTTATCCCATATTCTCATCTACTCCACAAGGGGTAGCATACAAATGGGACAAGAAAAGTGATCAAGCATTCAATAAAATCAAGGAGTACTTGCTCACACCACTAGTTCTTATGCCACCAATTCTGAACAAGCCCTTGATCCTGTATATATCGGCAATAGTAGTAGCCCTCGGCACTCTCTTAGCAAGAAATGATGAAAATGGGAAAGAGAGAGCTATTTACTACATCAATAGAACCATGGTGGACATGAGCTGAATTATACATCTATTGAGAAGGCTTTCCTAGCAGTAGTGTTCTCTACACAAAAATTCAGGCACTATATGTTGGCACATTAGATAAAACTCAATGCCAAGATAGATCCTCTCAAGTATCTGCTTTCTAAAGCAATGCTCATAGAGCGAACAGCTAAATGGGTCATGCTCTTGACAGAACATGACATTGAGTATGTAGAATGGAAGGCCATTAAAGGACAAGTAATTGTAGGTCAGCTGGTAGAAGCACCGAAGTATTCAAAGTGTGTGAACCCAAGCCTAAGTACCTACAAAACAACATGATTAAACAAGTTAAGCAAGGAAATGCAAGCCTAAACATGGATTCCCCATGAGATTCATTAACATAGCTCAAATTAGGAAGAAAATGATGAAAAACACAATGAAATCACAAAAACAAGATTGAATCCTAATTAAGCAAGCAAACTCTTAATCCCATGGGGGAATTGGTGCCAATTTGATGTGAAAATTGGCCCTTTCCCAATCCCTAAGATGCAAGTTTGATGATTGTTGAAGAGTGTTGATCCACTTTGATGATGAAGGTGAGAGCTCCAAGCCAAAAATCTGCAATAACCTAGCTAAGAAGTCAAATGATGGATGAAAATGGCTAAGTATTTTAGCATGGTAACTTTTCTTGGAATGTGGATGATCAAATGAGGAGAGGAGCTCTTCATTTATAGGATTTCAAGATGCATGAAAGTCCAAATTTGAGCAATGTGGGACTAACTCTCATCCAAGTATATGGTGCCACTTGTCAAGCTATGAATGGATGATGGTTGTGCAAGATTTGGGGTTTGTGCCAATAAATGCCAATATTTGAAATTCAAATTTGTTGAAATGACATGTAAGAGGGAAGGGAAAATGCAATAAATGCCACTTGGCTCAAAGCACAAGACATGTAGGATGAAGTTATTGCCTTGTTGGATGTACATGTTGATGTGGAATTTTTGAATTCAAATTGAGAGAATATTCCAAAAAGATGTCTTGTGAGGAAAATAGGGATTTAATAAATGAATTAAATCTATTTTCATGTGCAAGTTGCATTATCTAGAGGATGTGACATGAGATTAGATTAAATTAATCAAGGGTTAATTAATTTAATGGGAAATTTGATGATGTGACTTATTTGACTTAGATTTATGGATTTATTTAAATCAAATAAGAGAGGAATATGATAAGAGACTAATTAAATAAAGATTTTGATTTATTTAATTAAAAGGGATGGTGTTAGATTAAATCCAATAAGGTTTTAATTTATTTAATTTAATGGATAGACTTTAGAGGTTTAATCAAATAAATTGATTATTTAATTAAATAGAGATAATTAGATCAAATGAATTGATTTAATTAATAAGAGAAAGTGACTTAATTAGAGAAAATGATTTATTTAATTAAGAGACGAATATTGATGAATTTAATCAGATAAGGGAATTTGATTAAATGGTTAGACAAAGGGATGATTTAGGAAGAAACGATGTCAGTAAGTTAGGATCAGGTGCATGATGTCAATCAGTACATTTTCGATGTCTACATTTTTCCCCTCTTTGAAGCAATGCACTTGTTGCATTGGTTCAAAGAATAACCGATCTCGATCAAAGCCAAAAAAAATCAATATTCAAAAGCTTGCCCCACTACCACATGGTGAGAGAATATGCCATTATAATGCCCTCTCGAGAGATTAGATGAAAATTTCAATTTTTTGGGTGATCTCGCGAAAAAAGGAACAGAGTGCCCGATAGGTCCGAAAGGAGTCAGGGAAGCTAAAAATGTGTCTAAATGCAATAAAACGATGAAAAACAAGCCTCAAGCGGACAAAAACAGGTTCGAGGGTCCAAAATCCTAGCAGGATAGCCCCAAAGGGTCAAAAAAAACCCTAATTTTTAGGCTTAAAAGGGGCCCGAGGGGTCACTTTCAAGTCATTTTCACACACCTCCGCTAGCAACTTCAAGATTTGAGCTCTGACCTCCTAATGATATGGCACAATGATAGCTTCCTCTGCACATTTCTGATCGAGTTCAGACCTACCAGCGGCCACCTAGCATCGGTGCCCCGGTATGTGATCTTTACCTTAGCTTAAATTTTTTATTTTGCCGCATTTATTACTACTTTTAAGGAGAGCTCGCCTCCAACGGCGCTATTATAGTGCCGCTCGGTGTTTAAAGTGTGCCACTTTTTACCGTTTTGTACCGCAATGGTGCTGTTTGGTGCCGTAGCAGTGCAATTTGGAGTTTAAAAACTCCACCGTTGGGCTCGGGCTTGGCTCGAACTCGGCGGGCTAGTTTTGGAAAAGTGCACTGCGGTGGCGCCCTTTTCATGAAAACTGTGATGTTAAGGGCCAAAGTACGCCGCGGCAGCGCCATTTGGTTAAATTCTGAGTCCAGCGTTGTTGTTTGAGAAAACTCAAACTATGACGCCTTCACAAATTGCGCTGCTTGAAGAAAGTTTGAGGCGTTATGTTAGGAATTTTTCAAAAAGAATTAACATGCCGACTTTGCATGATGCAGGACGGGCCCAGGGAGCTTTATTCACAAGAGCACCGGTCATAGGATTTGGCGAGCGTCCTATGGGACTTGAGTGACAGGGACCAAGACCAACTGGGAGTCACAGGACTATGGCACATTGCGTATGCAGCACCCGTGCACACACACCTTGGGATGTTATCGGCGCTGGCCTAGAGGTGGCACAGCGAGACCTCTTCGTTTCATCTTCCCACTGGTGAGGCGACCGTCACACTGGAGGATGTCTGGCATATATTACAATTGCCAATTCATGGCCACCGGGTGATCCATGACATGGAGGAAGGACGCGAGTGCTGCATCCGAGTCCTTGCCACTCCAGACATCATCTACTGCGAGGGGCAGATTGAGCTAGAGTGGTACAGAGTTATCGCACCTCCCTTCTGTTGGGCAGTTGCAACGATTATTTCAGGTTTGGTTGCCCCAAACAGACAAGGGTGGTACTTTAGTCCTAGATGGGGATACTATTGAGAGAGGATGGTCCGAGACAAGCTAGTTCGATTTGCATGGGGGCCCGTCCTTCTGGTTTCATTGTACCGGGACGTGCATGAGTATGTGTATGTAGATGGCAGAGAACTGGGAACTGGCGTGACCTTGTTACATATCTAGGCGTGGGAGCACATTTATGTGCTAATTCCATAGGTTGTTCTGGTTCCGATGGGGGTGGAGGATGCCCTCGTGGCTCAGTATAGAGGTGGTGTGTCCTCTACACACACTGGTGAGCATGGGATCCCCTACTAGAGGCGGGTCATTGATGAGATGCTCATTTTTACTTGGCGTATGTACCTTGGTAGGCCCGGATGGGCCGACGATGCTGCCCAGCTCTTTTATTGCCATCAGGATCAGTATATGCAGGGCCGAGAGCATACGATGATAGAGAGATACCTGCCCGGACGTGTATAGCGTCAGTTTGAAGAGCCGCAGGATCGGCCAAATGACGGCTACGTGGCCATTTTCGTACACAGCATGACACAGGTGGCATGGAAGCCAAGTATTCCGACCGTAGAGGCAGTTGATATTTTCTGGCAGTTGGTGGCCCGACCTTGGGCTTATGATCAGGGTCCAGCAGATCCAGGCACCACACAGGCCTATAGAGACTAGTTCAGACCTCCCCTATAGTTGACCATTCCAGGTGAGGATCCAAAGGCATACAAGGTCAAAGGTAGAGGTAGGGGACAAGGACGAGGGCGAGGCCCGAGGATCGAGATCCGATAGGATCCACCAAGGGTGCCCCTAGTTCCGCTAGGTCAGGGAGATGTCCCTATGCAGGACCAGCAGCAGGATCCGCCAGTCCCACCACCACGAGCTGAGGGTGAGGGTCAGGTTCCTATACAACCATGGGTACAGCCAGCAAGGTAGGCAGATGCACAGGTATAGGCAATGATGGCTGAGCGGGACTAGGCACGAGCTGAGAGAGATCAGCTCAAAGCGAAGAGAGATCAGGTTGTATAGCAGTGATAGGTCGCAGAGCTATAGGTAGCTATAGAGCTGGGTTGTAGGCAGCAGATTGAGAGCATGACAGCCTCCTCCTCGTAGGGTACAATGTCAGTCCGATCCTACAGAGAGGTCATTCGAGAGGTAGAGTACTACCGCCGGGCCTACCACAATACAGTACCTAGAGCATCCTGGGTTCCAAAGTATTCAGAGCGGGCCAGCCAGAGACCACTAGAGGGTCATGGTAACAGGGGCGAGGGCAGCATCCATGGAGATCGGGCCTAATCCAAATCCTTATGGTGTACCTTTTGTGCCTTATGGGCTCATTTTTGATAGCTCGATGGGCATTTTGTACTGATTGACATACACATACAGTGATCTGATATTCTTTTGTACTATGATAGTGATATGCATGATATGATATATATATGAGCCAATTTTGATGTGATGGAATGTGTAACCTTATCTATGCATGCATGTTTTATTTCTATATGTTATGGATGTTTTTATTTCTAATGATGTTTATTCAATGATTATGACCTATGATATGATGTGCACTGATATTTAATCTTATGATGATTTATTTTATGCAAATGTGATATGTGAAATGATATATGGTATATGGAAAATGCTTCTATGATGTGATGGATGTGGTATGATGCAAATGAAATGGTAGTATGAGATGCAAATGGTATTATCCTAAATGATGATGTATGTAATGATATGACTTCAAATTCTTATGTGCCTATTGCTTATGATTATGCACTAAATGATTATGGAATGATTCTGTAGATGCTTATGTGATGATTTAAATGGTAATGTCATGAGATGCCATGTGATGGGTGAATGCAATGTCATGAATGCACCTATTTAAAATGTGATGTGTATGTTTCTTATATGATATGCTTATGCAATGATTTCTATATGATATGTTTGTGTAATATGCTAATGATTTATGGATGCAGGATTAATGACGATGATGGTGATGGTGATCAACTGTCATAGTACCCTGTTAGCGCAGTTAGTGAGAAAAGGAGTTATTTCAACAGGATACATGATGACGTAAATGCAGATGATGATGATGATGACTGCTTGCCGAGGAATTGGGATTTTCAAAGGGCTAAAATTTTCTTATGTTCGATAACACATGTGGTACGATGCATCAAGGTATAGCAAACCAGGATGGTGTGATACCCAGTGTGATGGACTTTGACATCGACAATCAAATAGGAGTATTCTTGTTCACACCTGACATACAGAAACCTTGCTAGGATGCACTTTAGGAGTTTCAAACACCTCGGACCAAAAAACAGAAAGGTAAACCTATCCCTGTAATAGTCAACAAGTTGCCCTAGACCTCTTCCATACATACCTAACAAAGCAAGTATTCGCCAAGGTTATATTGCAAGAGCGTCCAACAAGCACAGCAGACAAAAGATAATGATCCTTGCCCCATTCCTATTTCTCTAAATCCTTTGTTTTGGGATATCATCGAGACGTCCTTGGAATGAGCAAAAAATAAGATAAGTCAAAAGATAAAGACCAAGTAAACAAATAGACTGATGCTCTTCAATACCACTAATGGAAAGAGGATGTGTTTTCTAAGATGATGAATGAAACTTATTGCCAAAAGATAATGCCCATTGTAGGAAGGATTTTTCCTAGGACATGTTAGTGGATGGCGGCACGTCATTTCGTGTATAAGGGATGATTGATATGGGACAAATTCAAATGATGAGTTACCAATACGAAGAGATAAGCAACTTGCTTACTTACTGACTTAGACTTTAGACCTGACATTTTGAGTTCTGCGTTTAAACTGCTAGACTTGTTTCTGACTATTTCACCAAAGGTTGACGATGACAATTTGTTTATTATGGATGTTGCTTATTGTGGGTGTGCACGAGATGAGGTGGATGGATTTATTTTTTTCAGATATTTGGATGTTTTTGATGTTTTTTGGAATGTTTTGAGGCTGTTTTTTGGTATTTTTTTGAAGTTTTACAAATGTTTTGATTTTTGGTTTTTTCAATGTTTTTGGGATTTTCTGAGATTTTGACTGAGATACTAACCTAAAGACCTATCCTAGGGGTCTCGAGGGATGATCGACAAATGAGCCTTGCCTACGTTATACACGCAAAGACCACATAGTTCGATTGATGACATGATCGATTTAGAAATGAAGATATACATGATGAGAGGTCAGTTTATTATGACAGACTCCTATAGGACTGACCTAAATGTCTCAGGGGATGATCAAAGATCAACCTTGCCTACTTTCAAGCTCAAAGATGATGTAGTTCGACAAGACGACCTTGTTTTTGGCTTTTTGAATGACTTTTTGACCTGTTTTTGGATTTTTTGATGTTTTTAGATTTTTTGATGTTTTGATGTTTTTGGATTTTCTGATTTTCTAATGTTTTTGGATTTTTTCATGTTTTGAGGACTTTAATACCATACACAAATCCAATCCAATGAGAACATGCCCTAGCGTGATGCAATAGACTACCTGATAAAGCGGGGACAAACTGACCACGAGGATGGGGAGTAGTACTTGGGGGGATCATGATCGAACACAAGACCAAGCTATGGTGGACGAATGGATGAGTGATGGATGGAGAACTGGCTGTGATGGATGATGGGAGCGAAATGGATGGATGATGTCGAATAAGCCGTAAAGGTCTGGTGGATGGAAAGTGCTTATTTACACAAGGTGCCTATTTGCAGGTTTTCAGGTGCCCAAAGTGCCACCAAAGTGGTTTTCACTAGAGGACGATTTTTTTAATCCTTTTTCTAATTTTTTTTGGTTTTTTTTTTTTTTTTTTTGTTACCAAGACGCCTGTTTCCCAAGTTTTTGCCAAAGTAACCATTTTTTTAAGGACTTTTTCGGATTTTTTGGATTTTTTGGTTCTATACTTTGAAAGAATTAGGCATAAAATTTTTTGAGATGGGAGCTATTTATTGGCTCTTGTAGAGGTTCCCCTTCAAGTATTGATAACTGATATGCCCATGATTTATAGCTTGTTGTGATGATGAAAGGCCTTAACCAATTAGGTTCGAACTTGCCTTTGTTGCTGGGATTCGGGACATTCTTCTGATTTTCTTTTAAGACCAATTCTCCGACTTGGAAAGTCCTGCTTCTGATCTTCTTGTTGTAACTTCGTTTAAGTCTATTCTAATAGACTTGTATGTGATTCAAAGCCTCGATCCTTTTCTCATCCAGTAACTCTAGCTCATTTAGTCTTGAAACCTGATATTCTTCATCGGTGATGAGATTTTGCATTGACATTCTAAGGGATGGGAGCTTGATCTCAATTGGGAGCATAGCCTCTGATCCGTAGACCAAGGAGAATGGGGTGGCACCAGTGGGTGTGTGGATGCTAGCTCGATAAGCCTAGAGGGCAGGGTTAAGCTACAAGTGCCAATCACCACCTGCATCATTGACTGTTTTCTTGAGGATTTTGAGGATGGTTTTGTTCGTGGCTTCTGCTTAGCCATTTCCTTGGGGATAGTACGAGGTGGAGAAGCGATGCTGGATTTTGAATTTCTCACACAAGTCGTGAACCTCCTAGTTCTTGAATGGTGTCCTATTATCTGAGATAATGGCTTGTGGGACACCGTAACGACAGATGAGATAGTTCAGGATAAATTTTGAGATTTGCTTCCCAGTGATATACGTCATGGGTATGGCTTCCACCCACTTTGTGAAATACTCAGTTGCAGTTATGATGAAGTTATGGCCATTGGATGAGGTAGGTGTGATTTTCCCAATGAGGTCAAGTCCCCACTGTGAGAAGGGCCATGGTGTGACGATCGGGTGAAGCTCTTGAGCTGGAGCATGGATGAGGTCCCCATGTTGTTGACATTGTAAACACCTTTTAGCATGATCATGTGCTTCTCACTCCATTGTGGGCCAATAATACCCCAGCCTCAGCAGTTTCTTGGCTATGGTTATTCCGCTTGAGTGTGAGCCACAGATACCGTTATGAACCTCGGTTAGAGCAGTTAATGCCTCCTCAGGATTTAGACAGTGCAACAAGGTACCTTCTATGCTTCTACGGTATAAGGTATCACCTAGGATGACAAATTTGGATGCCTTTTTTATAAAGGTTCATTTTAGGCTTGATGGTAGGTCAGCGGGTATGATTCCTATGCGAAGATATGTATAGATGTCGTGATACCAAGGATCGCCAGGACCGACGATTTGGCACACATATTCCAATTTCGGTACCTTGAATGTGGGAACAAGAAGCTGCTCAATCATAAATTCATATTTTGGCACGTTGTGAGGGATGTCTACTAGAGACTCAATTGTAGCCATGGCGTCAGCAGCTCTGTTGTTGGTTCTTGGAATCTGCTCAAATGTTATGTCGATGAAGGATTCCTTTAAAGTTTCCACCAATTTCTTGTATGGGGTTAGCTTGTCATCCTTTTTCTAATATTCATTATTGACCTAATTTATGATCAACTGAGAGTCGTCGTAGACCTTGAGAGCTATGATATTCCATTGCACTGCTATCTTGAGGCCTATAGTCAAAGCCTCGTATTCTGCTATGTTGTTAGTGAAAGGAAATGCCAATTTGTATGACTTTGGTATGCAATCCCCTTGTGGGGTGGTGAAGAAGACACCAGCTCCTGATCCATGTTGTGTATATTAACCATCGAAGTATAGTTTCCAATGGTCAGTTACATTGAAGTTAAAGATGGATTCATCTGGGAATTCTGAGATAAGGGGATTCTCAAAATACATAGGTGCTTCTGCTAATTGGTCTATAATAACTTGACCCTTGATGGCTTTTCTTTCAACATACTCGATGTCATATTCTGATAATATCATGACCCATTTTTCCATTCTGCCAGTGAGCATTGCTTTTGATAAGAGATACTTGAGGGGATCAATTTTCGCAATGAGCTTTATCTTGTGTGCCAACATGTAATGTCTGAATTTTTGGGATGCAAACACTACAGCGAGGCAAGCTTTCTCGATGAATGAGTAATTTAGCTCATGGCCAACCATTGTCGTGCTGATATAGTAGATGGCCCTCTCTGTTCTATTTTCATCATGCTGAGCTAGGAGAGCTCCAAGGGTTGCAGTTGTTGCTGATACATATAAGATCAATGGCTTCTTTGGGATAGGTGGCATTAACACTGGAGGTGTCAGTAGATATTCCTTAATTTTATTAAATGCCTCTTCGCATTTTGTATCCCATTTATATACTACCCCTTTGTGGAGTAGGTGAGAATATGGATTTTTCTTGTCTACCAGTTGTGCTATGAATCATCAGATGGATTGAAGTCAGCCTTGGAGGCCTCTCAGTTGTTTTAATGACTTTGGTGCTTCCATCTCAAGGATTTCCTTCACCTTCGCCGGATCCACCTCGATACCCCTCATGGAGACTATGTATCCTAGCAGTTTACCTGATTGTACGCCAAAGACGCACTTCTTGGGATTTAGTCTAACTTTATATTCCTCTAGTCTGTCAAAGATAGCACTTAGGGTTGCTATATGATCTTGTCTTTTCCTTGGCTTGGCTAGGATGTTGTCGACATAGTCTTCAACTATTTTGTGGATCATATCATGGAAGATTAGTGTCATGGCCCTTTGATAGGTTGCTCCTGCGTTCTTTAGGCCGAATGGCATCATGTTCCAGCAATAGGTCCCCCATGGGCAAGTGAAAGCCGTCTTGTGTTGATCTTCTTTTGTTATCATAATCTGGTTGTATCCTAATAAGCCATCCATTAGTGATAGCATCTCATGTCCTGTTGTCATGTCTACAATCATGTCGATATTGGGAAGCGGGAAATCATCCTTTGGGCATGCTTTGTTCAAATCTCTGAAGTTTGTACAAATTTTGATAGCTCCATCAGGTTTTGAAACAGGTACCAAGTTTGATACCCATTCTGGATAATCAATTGGTCAAATGAATCCAGCATCTAATAGCTTTTTGAGCTTCATTTTGACTAACAAAGTGATTTGAGGATGCATCTTTCGAAGCTTTTGTTTGACTGGTTTTTTTTCTGGATACACCGCTAAGTGATGAACCATTGTCTCTGGATCTAGCCCTGGCATATCAGCATAACTCCATGCGAAGTTTATTTGTCTTTCCTTTAGGAATGCTGCTAGGAGTTCTTGCTCTTCTAATAATAGTGATTCTACATAGAATGTGATATGCGAGGTCTCCTCTATTCCTAGGTTGACTTGGTTGCATTTTTTGACCAAGACTGTTGACTTCTCTTGATAAATAGCTCTTAGGGGAATATTGAATCCTTCATCCTCAGGCACCTCAGAGAGGTTTTCACTATTGGATATGTCCTTTATTTTTACTATTTTCTTGTCAAAGAGTTCCACGGTGTGGTTTTCACTCAAGGACTTGGATATGATTCTTAGTTTCTCACTTTTGCGAATGAAGGATTCAATCGTTTCCCTATAATAGGTGTGTGTGTCCAACTCCATTATGAATCCTACCTTGTGATCTCCATCTGGAATGTTATCCCTCAATCCCATGAATTCTGAGAGCACTTCATCATTTTCTAATGTATCGAGAACTGGTGGTCCTCGTTGGTCATAGTTGATCAGTTAGCGGTAGACTAAACGAATCTCATGATTTTGACTATCTGGTTCAAAGGATATGGTACTAATCATACACAGGGTGGTATCTTTGAATAACCTAGGTAGATTGGATAAGGTATCTTTGTCATCGCTACTAATATAGGGCTCAGTTAAAAAATTATGTGCGTCTCTACCTGTGACTATTGGTGAGTGTACTTGTACTAGTATTGGCTAAGGAAAAACATTAGCGGATCTAACCGGAGGACTTCGGCCATGTATGGTTATTCTCGGAGTGGCACATTCAAGACCAAGATTTTTTATGGGTCGCGTCTCTGGCATGATAGGTATTATGAGCCCATTGTCATTTTGTCCCAATCTTTGATTTCGGTCATAGCCCATCGCAAGCATCATGTGTAGGCCTTTGCTTCTTTCATCCATTGGTAAATTAGTTTCCTATCTTTCATCTTGATACACATGTTTGATGGATCTGCTTCAATTACCTCATGGCCAAGGTCTCCCCATCTTGTGAATTCAGGGTAATCCTCAGGATACGCTTGTGATGTGGAAGCTCGATTTTCTTGTGGGCGTCCTCATGATATAGGAGATTGTGGTAACTCTCCTATCACAAAAGCATTGTTAGGGAGCCTATAACTTCCACAACCATCCTCCTAGATGATGAGATTGATATCATATATGGTGAGAATGGGGGGTGTCTCTGTCGCAGAAGTGGACGTGATAGTGGTGGGATCAATGTATGATGTGGATAGGCCCTCATCATTTTTTGGCACTTGGGGGATTTTGTAATATTTGGCTTCAAGGTTCTTGCGGTATGAAAATGGCTCAGGATCTCCATGGATGGTAACCTCTTGTCCATTATGTGTGAATTTCACACATTGGTGGAAGGTTGATGCTACGGCTTTCATTGCATGAATCCATGGGCGTCCTAGGAGGATATTGTATGGCAATTCGAGGTCCAAGACCTAACATGTGGTTTCCATAAGTGTTGGCCCTACTTGGATAAGGAGTTTAATTATGCCCTGAGACACTCTTTCTTGGTCATCATATGCACTGATTGTGATGCCCTTGCTTTTTTCAATGGAATCTTTTGATATTTTCAACTGTTTGATGAGGTTAAGAGGGCAGATATTCAAACCTGCACCTCCATCCACCAGGACCCTTTTGATTTTTCTTTTGTTCACAATGGCTTCCAAGTGAAGTGTGCGGTTTTGAGATGGCTGGGTGGGGAAATCCTGGTTGGAAAAAGTAAGGAGATTAGGTGTTATGATATTTGCGACCATAGCTTGGAATTGTTCTGCATCGAGGTATGCGGGGACGATGGATGAGGCTAATGCTTCCTCAAGGATCTTTTTATGCTCTGCTGAGATTTTTAACAACTCCATGATGGAGATGTGTGCTAGCATTCTTTTGAGTTGTTCTACAACATTGTAGCTATACGGAATGGCTCTTGATGAAGGGACCCTATTTGGTTGGGATGATCCTGCAATGGTGACTTTTATGCCTCTTGTGGTGACTCCACAATCTTCAACATGGGTGCCCTTGATAGTAATAACCATGCAGTCTTCATTTAGGGAGGCAACAACCATTTCATAAACGTGATTTACGCTACCCTTCCCTTTATCATTTCTATTTCCTTTGTTTCCATGATTTGGCATTGGATTCGTGTATATTTTAAGGTCTCTATTTCCCGTAGGCTGTTCCACATTTATGATTCTTTTGTCAATGAGATCTTGGATGATGTTTTTGAGTCTCATGCAATTGTTTGTGGTGTGGCCTTTGATTTTTTGGAACTCACACAGTTGATTTTTGTTATACCAAGGAGGTTTGACGTCAGGTTCTTGGTAGTTCTCGAATGTAGGTGCTTTGATGAGCTTCTCGTCGATCAACCTTTTCATGATGTCCTCGAGTGGTTCCCCCAACATGGTATATTTGTGTTTGGATAAGTTTTGCATTGAGGTGGTCCTCTTTGGTCATTGAGGTTATTGATTGTGGTATTATTGTTGGGTTGATGCGTTGTGTGGTGAGTGTTTTGATTTGGTGTTTGGATTTATTGTGTAGGTGTGTTTTGATGCGGACCACTAATGGCCACCTTGGCATTGACGATGCCATCATTAGTGATGCTCTTGTTTCTCACCCATGTACGAGGTTTATCATTATAATTAGATGATGGGAGGTTGTTTTTCGGTTCGTGATATGATGTTGATTCGGTGGGTTGGGTCACAAGGGCTCTTTCGATGCTAAGCGCCTTGGAGATTAATTGCTCATATGTGGTGATTCCCTGGACCTTGAGATGAAATGATAGGTGGCTTTCAAGGTTGGCGATGATCATGTAGACTTTTTGTTCTTCTGGCATGGTCCACTTGCTCCGATTGGCCTTGGATCACCATCGTTGAAGAAATGAAGCAAAAGATTCATTTTTTCCTTGTTTTAGAGCATATAGTTCTTTGAGACTGACATCCATTGTGATGTTACATGCATAGTTCCTAATGAATGCATCCCTAATTTCTTGGAATGTTCTAATGCCTGAAGGTAATCGAGAGAACCATTTTATAGCGTTTCCTGCTAAACTCCTAGGGAATAGTCACATCAGATAAGTATCGTCATATGCGACTTCCATGCAGTGAACCTGGAATTCCGTGATGTGATCTTTAGGGTTTCCCATCCCTTGATACTTGTCAAATTTGGGGATTTCAAATCCCTTAGGGAATGGTTTCATGTCTAGGCTCCTATCAAATGGATAGGGACACAAGTTGCTTTGCATTTTCGTTGTCCGCCCTGATTGAAGGTCAAGCACTTGTTGCGAGGGCAACCTGAGTTGTTTCATCACATCATTCTGGGGATCAAGGGCTAGGATGAAAGTGTTTTGGGGTGTTTGAATTTTTGGTTGAGTGGATGGGTTGGTCGGTGCGTTGTTTGATGGTATCTGCATGTTCTATCAAGTGAAGTAGGCTTCTACTTGCTTTTGTATGAACGATGCCTGTTGTTGATCCTGTTGTTGCGCTAGGATTTGTGCTTGTTGTTGTGCTTGTTGCTGCTCCAACAATGCTTGTTTTTGTGCTTGTTGTTGGGCTACTAATTTTACTGCTTCTTGTTGCTCTTGGTATTGCTTTAGTGCTTGTTGGTATGCTTGCAATTGTGCTATTTGTGCAAGAAGTTGTGCTTGTGCTTGGGCTTGCGCTTGTGCGGCTTATTGCTGTAATAAAAGTTGTGCTTGAGCGACTCTTTGTGCTTGCAATGCTTGTACAGTTTGGGCGGCTTGTTGTTGTTGTTGTTGCAATAAAGTTTGGGCTTGTTGTGCTTGTTGCATTTGTAATGTGGCTTGTGCAGCTTTGGCGGCTTGCACAGCTTCAGCGGCTTATTGCATGGCTTTTTGTTTCTGCACTTGTTGGTATCCTCTTTGAAAAGTGGCTTGTAATGCTGCGTCGAATTGGTTTGATGTGGTGAATGTTGGTGGTGGTGGGGGTGGTGGTGGATTTGGAATGGTGGTAGATGATGATGTTGTGTTGATATTTTGCATGTTGGATAATGGTATTGATGTGATTGGTCCTTGAGAGACCATGCCTTGTGATGTTAAGGGTGTGTTTGATGGCGTTGCCATTGCTTGTGTATTTATCGTTTGTTGTTGTCATACCAATGATAAATTTTGAGTGTTTGGTGCAATGCTTTGATTGATTGTTGGGATGTAAGTTTGATTGATACTTGGTAGGGGAGGGAGCCCTAAACCAAGGAGTGGTGTGGATGATAATGGCAATGGAGGAAGAGGTGGAAATGTAAGTTGTGAAAATGTCGTGGTGTCGAATAAGCCCCCTAGTCCAAACGTATCTCCCTCTTCTTGTGAATTTGTGAGAAGGGGTGTTTGTGGTGCTCCATGAAAAGATGTTGATGATGGGTCATAATGTAATGTGAGAGGGGCATTTTTGTGTAATGGGTTGTTGCGTATGTTTTGTTCCATAGTGGTGTTTGCGTCCAAATTTTGATTGTTAACAAGGAGATGTGATTGAAGGGCATTGAGAAATGTGTTTCCCTTGTTAACGTTGGGTTGGGTTGGAGCAAATGATGTGATTTGCGGAATGTTTTGTGTGATGTTTTGAGATGGGGGTGTTGATGAAATGGGGATGGTGGATGAAATTGGAGGAAATGATGTATCCACGATAGTACTTACATCAAAATCCAAAGGCAACTTGGCCCTTTGTTTTGCTAGTTCAAGCATGTACAACGAAGGGTTAAGTCTCATCATGATGTTGATGATTCTATGGTTGTCTGGATTTTGGAGCATTTCTATCATTTCCTCGCAAGACATTCCAAAAGTGAGGTCTTCTCCTTGATTTTCTTATTGTGGATTTTGGGATGATGAGGGGGCCAATGGGTTGCTTGATTCTATCGGATTCATTTCTGCGTTGGTTTGGCTAAGATCACTTGAAGCGGGTGTTTCTTTGTTGGCTTCCATACTCTTCTTGTATTGAGATCTTGTTTGGACCATAAAACGAGGATCAAGAATATGGGAGAGAAATCTCTTAATTCTTTGGATTGATCTTTATTTTATGTCCCAAAGTGAAATTTTTAAGATGCCTTGAGGATCAAAGGTGATGATATGATGATGAATGATATGAATGTTTTTGGCTTTTGATAAATCTTGAATGAGACACTAGGCTTTAGGACTTGGATTTGATTGGATTTCGGATTTGGGATTTGGTCCTTGATTTTGATTTTGATTTTGATTTTGATATTTGAAAAAAAATACCTTAAGATGTTTGATAATGATCTAAGGGATGGATTTGTTCAAAGGATGACTATTTGAATATGTGTGAGGAGAAGGATGCATCTACCCACACCTATTCAAACAAGATGATAGCTTTTGCTAAGCATATGGAGAAGGATTCATCTACATATACTAAGCTAGGCTAGATGATTTGGATAACTTTAGACTAAGGATATGCAAAAGGATGCCTTTACACATTCCTAGCCAAAGGTGATTTTGGTAATGTTTTCAAGGATTTGTTCACAATGTTTTTGGATGATTTTGATTTTTTAGCCAAAAAGCCTAGTATCAAGGATAATTTCAAGATTTTCCAAAAGGTGATGATGGGGTGGATTTTGTTTTGATGTATGGATGAAAGAGGTTTGATTTTTTTTTATCCTTAGGTGAACCTAAAAATAACACTTTGTTTTCCTATACCTAGGTATTGAAGAGCATGCAAATGCTTCCTAAAGACCTTTGTAACCAAGAAATTATTTCATTCTAAACATTCACTTTTTCAATCAATGATTTTTTCTTTTGGTATTTTGGAGTCTTCAACACATGTGAGAGTTTTATTTTGCTTAGCTTTGCTTAATGTCTTTATTTTACCAAAAAAAAACACTTTCTTCAATTGGGTTTTCAAACTAAGATGTCCAATGTCTTAATTCCCTCAAACCCCACAAGATATGTTATGTGGAAATTTAATGAACTTAAGGCAAGGGGTTTTCCTATTGTTTACTTATGAAGACAAATTGAGATTTAATCCAATGCTTAGAAACCTCTAAGGATGTGAATCCCAAGGGAAAGCAATAACATATGGATTGAGTCAAATGTATTTGTCTCCAAAAGGGTTTGAAATTTGGATGATGTTAAGTGTTTTTTTCCATGATGTTTTCGATCAAGCAATGCATTTTGTAACCCAAGAATAAGTACATTCCTATGGATGTATAAGACAATATTTGTTGGATTCCCACTTGGACAAGTCCAGCTATGCTTATCTCTAGCGAATGGTTAGATGCTTGACCCCACTGGCTCCCCTCCACGGCACTCACTTATACGGGGCAGCCAAGCATCAACACCCATGAAACTCCCATGGCATGCTTTCCATTTCTACTAGAAGACCGTAAAAGTGTGGGGCGGCTTCAGAATGACCGTTCTTGCACCAACAAATAGTTTAAGGATTTTGGAAAATTCTAGCACATGGGTTTTAGTAAGGACTTTCTATTCATAGGAGTTGACCCAACGTGGCAAGAGTCCCCTTTCGGATCCATCTTGTCGGAGTCAACCATGTGATATTGGTGTTTCTTCCAATATCCACATTTATATCCTGGCTGGAAATACTCTTGGCTTTAGAGTGTTACCAGTTGAGTCATTCCCTTAGGTGATTACTTTTTCCCACAAGGCAGGCCCTCTAAGATAAACAAAAGTGAATGAAGAACAAAATTCGTAACTCGATCAATCTTTGATAGCAACAAAGAGAGAGAATATACGCGAAAATGCCCCCACTCACACTCGCACAATAGTTTGTTCAATTTTAAGCCCAAATTGAAGTGTGGAGGTGATTGTTTAATCTCAACCTAAAGTCATGGAAAAGACCTTTTGATTCTCAAGATCGCTATAAAGCGTGAGAGAAGCGCATACGTCCTTTTTCAATGGCTTTAGTCTAAGTAAGCCCTCACAAAAACACAACTACAGCTGTTCTTTTTTAAACCCTCAAAGCAATATGTGAGTTCATTTTAGAGCACCAAATCACAAGTGAAAAGAAATTTGTTCAATTGTTTAATCCATAAACGAAATCTAGTAAGTTGTTGATCCTAAGAGTCTTTTTAATCCTTCTTGCAAGAAATAAATAAAAATAATCCTTTTTAAACCCAAATGAAAGCTAGTGTTCCTAAAGAAAGAAAAGGATGACAAATTCCTAAAGAAGTGTTAAACAAACACTTAAGTGTTAAAAAACACTTTGATTAGACAAGATATCATCACCATGCTCCTTCTTCCTTTGCTTTTGACTCCCAACCTACAAAGTGGAAAATAATCAGATTCTGGAAAAAACATAGAGATTAAAAAACTAGAAAATAGTAGATAAATAAATCATGAATCAAAAGCACGTGCTAAAAATCAAGTTCTCCCTTTTTCTATTTTCCAACATCGCAACTTATGAAGGCGTCGCTGTTTTTTTCTCCCAGCGCCGCTTTACCAGTCAACGGCGCTCTATGTCGGGACAGAGAGCACAATAGTGTCATTGTTTTGCTCCAACGTCGTAGTTTTTGAAGGTGTCAGAGTTTTAAATTTTTTTGAAAACTGATGCAAATCGGTGAGTCCAGCGACGTAGTTTAGAATTTGAATTTTGGCGGGATGAGTCCAGTGACGCTGACGAGCCCGCAGTGCTGAAACTGCAATGCTGATGAGCCCGCAGTGCGAAAACAGCGACGCTGCTAAGCCTGCGTTGGAATTTCCCGTGTGTCAAGAAAAATGCGAAATTTTCACAAAAATGTTAGAATTAATGGAATGTCGCCCTCTTTCTAGCTCCAAATGTGCGAACCCAAGTCTAAGTACCTGCAAAACAACATGATTAAACAATTTAAGCAAGGAAATGCAAGCCTAAACATGGATTCCCCATGAGATTCATTAACATAACTCAAATTAGGAAGAAAATGATGAAAAACACAATGAAATCACAAAAACAAGATTGAATCCTAATTAAGCAAGCAAACTCTTAATCCCATGGGGGAATTGGTGCCAATTTGATGTGAAAATTGGCCCTTTCCCAATCCCTAAGATGAAAGTTTGATGATTGTTGAAGAGTGTTGATCCACTTTGATGATGAAGGTGAGAGCTCCAAGCCAAAAATCTGCAATAACCTAGCTAAGAAGTCAAATGATGGATGAAAATGGCTAAGTATTTTAGCATGGTAACTTTTCTTGGAATGTGGATGATCAAATGAGGAGAGGAGCTTTTCATTTATAGGATTTCAAGATGGATGAAAGTCCAAATTTGAGCAATGTGGGACTAACTCTCATCTAAGGATATGGTGCCACTTGTCAAGCTATGAATGGATGATGGTTGTGCAAGATTTGGGGTTTGTGCCAATAAATACCAATATTTGAAATTCAAATTTGTTGAAATGACATGTAAGAGGGAAGCGAAAATGCAATAAATTCCACTTGGCTCAAGGCAAAGGACATGTAAGATGAAGTTGTTGCCTTGTTGGATGTACATGTTGACTTGCAATTTTTGAATTCAAATTGAGAGAATATTCCAAAAAGATGTCTTGTGAGGAAAATAGGGATTTAATAAATGAATTAAATCTATTTTCATGTGCAAGTTGCATTATCTAGAAGATGTGACATGAGATTAGATTAAATTAATCAAAGGTTAATTAATTTAATGGGAGATTTGATGATGTGACTTATTTGACTTAGATTTACGGATTTATTTAAATCAATAAGAGAGGAATATGATAAGAGACTAATTAAATAAATATTTTGATTTATTTAATTAAAAGGGATGGTGTTAGATTAAATCCAATAAGGTTTTAATTTATTTAATTTTATGGATAGACTTTAGAGGTTTAATCAAATAAATTGATTATTTAATTAAATGGGGATAATTAGATCAGATGAATTGATTTAACTAACAAGAGAAAGTGACTTAATTAGAGAAAATGATTTATTTAATTAAGAGACAAATATTGATGAATTTAATCAGATAAGGGAATTTGATTAAATGGTTAGACCGAGGGATGATTTAGGAAGAAACGATGTTAATAAGTCAGGATCAGGTGCATGATGTCAATCAATACATTTTCGATGTCTACATTTTGCCCCTCTTTGAAGCAATGCACTTGTTGCATTGGTTCAAAGAATAACTAATCTCGATCAAAGCCAAAAAAAATTGATATTCAAAAGCTTGCCCCACTGCCACATGGCGAGAGAATATTCCATTATAATGCCCCCTCGAGAGATCAGATGAAAATTTCAATTTTTTGGGTGATCTCGCGAAAAAATGAACAAAGTGCCCGACAGGTCCAAAAGGGTCCAGGAGGCTAAAAACATGTCTAAACGCAATAAAATGATGAAAAACAAGCCTCAAACGGACAAAAACGGGTTTGAGGGTCCAAAATCCTAGTAGGACAGCCCCAAACTAGCAATATAACCTTGTTGGATATTCTTGTAATATAACCTTGGTCATGCTTACTTTGTTTGGTCTATAGGGAGGGTATTTTAGATATCTTGTTGACCACATGGGAAGGTTTTGCCTCTCTATGTTTTGTTCTAAGATGTTTTAAATATTTGAATTGCATCCTAAATAAGGTTTTGTATGGTAGGTGTGAATAGGAATACTCCTATCTAATTGTCGAGTCAAATTCTATCTCACTAGGTACAATGCCATCCTGGTTCTTTATACCTTGATGCATCATATCTATGCATGTTATCAAACATAAGGAAAGTAAGCTCTTTACGTCCCCAATCTCTGATAAGAGAAACATCATCAATATCTCATCATTATTTCTAATAAAGTCTCGGTAGATCATGGACTTGTTGGATCCTCTTTTCATCATCTCATTTCTTCTTTCTTCTCTCCACCCTAACATGGTATCATAATAGTCAACCAAACATCCATATATGCATCCATCTTGCATCCACCAAAACCGTCAACATACTGCATATCATTCATATCATACATAATAGGAAACAACAATTATCTCACATACGTTTGCATCTTTATCAATCATAATATAGATTGGTTATTCTAAACATCTCATAAACCATACATTTGCATTAGACATCCATTGCATAATCATATAGGCATCATTACATGTTGCATCATCTATACATGATTGCATATAAAAAAGTATTGAAAAAGAAAAAGAGCATATCATGACATTACATACATCTCATAATCATAATGTATCACATCATCCATTTTGCATTATCATTTTGGGCATAATATAGATTTTTTATTCTAAGCATCTTAGGATCATTTGCATACCATAAACGTTTGCATCCATACATCCATACTACAAACATCATCATCACAACCATTCATGCATCCATCTTGAATCTCTTTGTCACGAGATTGACCCTAAAATCCAATTTTTTGTCTGATCTCTCAAAGGGGCAGTATACCTGCATAATTATTCTCATTGGGGTAGCAATGGGGCATCCGAAAAAATCATAAAAATTTTGAATTTTGATCATGGCAGTGTCATTCTTTGAACTAACGCAACAAGTACGTTGCTTCAAAGAGGGGCAAAATGTAGACACTCAAAATATCCTAATCAGCATCATGCACTTGATTCTAGTTAACTAACACTGATTCTTCCTTAATCACTTCCACACTAACCAAATAATTGAATAATCTTTATTTAATTAATTAAATTCATTAAATTTCCTCCTTTAATCAAATAATACATTTTATCAGATTATCCTAATGTTCTTTCCTTAAATTAAATAAATCAATTTATTTAATTTAAATCCTAATGTTCTTCCTTTAATTAAATAAATCAATTTTATTTAATTAAAATCCTAATCTTCTTCCTTTAATTAAATAAATCAATTTTATTTGATTAAAATCCTAAAGTTCTATACATTCTCTCATTTGATTAAAATAAACCCAAACATTTAAATCAAATGTCATAAATCAACTAATTTCACCTAAGTTAATTAATCCTAGATTAATTAACTCCTAACACTAATCCCCCATTCCTCTAGCTTTTAACTCCACCCTCGGGTAAGTCAACCTTGGTCAGCTAACCAAGTTGCACATGTAAATCAATTTATTTGATTTACTAATTACCCTATTTTTATTCAAAAATGGCATATTCTTTTGAATATTCCACCCACTTGACTTTTCCCTCCCAAAAGACTCTATTGGTATGTGGCGACTGATCATGCTATACTGTATAGCCCATGGTATACTGTACACCCTGGCCCCCTATCCTTGCTGGGGTCTAGGGCCGGGTCGGGCCTCGGGCGGGGGTTCGTGGGCGGCAGCCCCCGAGAAAATTTTTCTTCCTACTTTTTCACGTGATCACCGAAAAAGGGAAAAATCAATGAAAAAAGAGAAATCTGATTTTGTACAACCAAAAATCTGGAAGCTTCTAAGCTTGTTAAAAAGGGGTTCGGATGGGTATTACTGTATGATGAAAAACGCGATTATTTGCAAGATTGTAATAGGTTTTTCACTGGATAATAAAAGGATTGGATGGCTGCAGTTTGGTGGATGTAGCCCAGATTGGGTGAACCACATTAAATTCTGTGTTATGATTTATTATGTGCATATTTTAGTTTCTCTGTTTTGTTTAATAAATCTACATTTAATTGTTAGATCTACCATCTCTAATCCTAACAGACTCTTGTCCTCTTTATGAGCCAACTTGGCATTAAAGGCTCTTACATGTCCTCTTTTTTGAGCCACCTTTGCATTAAGGGCTCTTACACCTCTTCTTACACAAGCCACCTCTTGGAATTCATTCCTCTTACACATTTCATCTACCCAAATGTTCTCACACATGTGTGAGCACATATCCAAGATTCATTAGCATGTTGACAAGTGGCATCATGCCATTGGTCCAGATTTTAATCCCACATTCTCCCTATTCTTCACTCTTCAACTCTTCTTCCTTATAAATAGAGGCCTTCTCTATTGATTGAGGATACACAATTTCATGCAAGGTTATTATTCACAATATCATCCTAGCATAGAATTTATTCATCATAGCTAGGTTCTTTTCATTTTGTTCATCACGCATCCATCATCAAGCCTATCAAGGGATTGGCAAAGGGCTACTTTCCACATCAAAGCAGCACCAATTCACTATGGGATAAGGTATGCACCATGTTTTATTTGTATGCTGTCAATTAGTTTCTTTGATCTTTTGTTGTTTTGTTTGCATTATGAAGCATGTTGGAATATCTCATAGGGATGTTTGATTTTCCTTGTTTAAACTGAGTAACAATGCTAATATATGTTAAAGTTTAAGTAGTTTGTAGGTTTAGCATCTACAGTAGGATTCTCACAGTTAGTGAAAAAGGTAGTGTTCATGAAGGAATGGAAAAGATGCGTAGATCTATTAAATTATACACGTACTGTGCAATGGCATTGAATCATTTAACAAACCATTTTTCCTCATAGGGCAGCATTTTCTTGTGGAAAAGTTGACTGAGACGGCTCTTTTTTCAACTGACCACCCTCTCATGAAATCTCATTCATATTATAATCTTGCAGGATCTTATCATAGTAAAGGTGATTATGAAAACTGGCCACTACTACATGGCATCAATCAAGGAAATCCAAAGGCCACAAGATTTTGTGGACAGGTTCAATTGAAGTTGGGAGATATTAAGAGTTCTCTCTCAAATTTTGAAAAAGGTTTTGGAGGTCCACCCTGAGAACTATGAGAGCTTAAAAATTTTAGGCCATATATATGCTCAGCAAGGGCAAGCAAATAAGGTTTTGGAAATTTTAAGAAAGGAAAATCGCATAGATCCACATGATGCCCATGCATTTATCAAGATGGGTGAGTTATTAATATTGTCAGACCCCAGTGCATCCTTAGATTCTCTTAAGATGCCAAAGTCTCTTCTAAAGAAGAGCAAATAAGAAGTACCCATTCAATTGTTAAACAACATTGGGGTTCTTCATTTTGAGCGTGATGAACTAGAGTTGGCTCAACAAACTTTTATGGAGGCATTAGGAAATGGAATTTGAGTTGAATTCATAAATAAAATCCCCAATGCCAATTCTGCAGTTTTTCTTGCGCTCTTTAAGGATATGAAATTCTTCCATCGACTAGAAGAAGGTGGTGTTTCACTTGAGTTACCATAGGATAAAGTCACAACACTATTTAATCTTGCTAGTTTGTTTGAACAGCTACATGATACTGAAAAAGAAAATATTTTATATAGCCTAATATTCTTCAAGTTTCTTGATTCTTTGGATGCATATCTACATCTTATAGTCCTGGCTCAGGCTCGAAATGAGATCCAACTAAGCCTATAATTGATTAGGGATACACTTAAGGTGGATAAAAATTCATCAAATGCTTTATCTATGCTTGGTAAAATGGAACCAAAAATAGATGATTGGCTTAAAGAAAAAGAAGCAATTAAAGCTACACAAAGTGAATTAGATGCAAAGAATTCTTATGTTGACATTTCACTTGGAAATTGGAATTATTTTTTAAATTTTTGCAATGAGAGGAGGGATCCAAAGGTGGAGGCACAACATTTTGAGAAGGCTAGAGAATTGTATTGTAAAGTGTTGGCACAGAGACTAGGAAATATTTATGTTGCAAATGGGGCAGCCATTGTGCTAGTTGAAAGGGGTCAATTTGATATTGCAAAGAAAATTTTTACATAGGTACAAGAAGTTGTAGCAGGAAACATCTTTGTTCAGATGTCTGATGTGTGGGTAAATCTAGCACATGTTTACTTTGCACAAGGATAGTTTGCATTTGCAGTGAAAATGTATCAAAATTGCCTGAGGAAATTCTATTTTCGCACTGACACCCAAATTTTATTATATCTAGCTCAAACACATTATGAAGCAGAAGAGTGGCAAGATTGTAAAAGATCATTATTAAGAGTAGTAGATTGTAACTACTGTAAGTTTCCAATTAGAAAGCTATAGATTTTTTGTTTAATGTAATGAGGGTTTCAAATTACCTTTGAATTTTTTGCAAAGTGCGTCCCCAAATTTGACTTTGTTGTAGAGGGCCTTGCTTATTTCAAATTCATTATAGAAAATTTTGAATTCCTTGCCTTGCCCACCTTTTCAAAAGTCTCTGGGTCCTCTCTAAATCTTTATCACCCATGCAGTTAGTTGCTACAACTGATCAAAATGCCTCAGTGTCAGGCTAACCTGCAACTAATGAATGAAGCAAGGAATATTTCCGCAATGAACACGAATAAGCGCCAATACATTGACGCACACAATACATCATGCCAATAATTGACTGAAATGTGTTTTTAAATTTTTTTCTAATTTGTATATGGTGAATAACTATTTAGTCATTTTCATTTCTATGACTAATAATTTTCTAGTCAATGACCAAATTAGTCATTTATTTACTCATTTATAGTTGAGTTGTAAAAAATTAGTAGAATTTAGTCATTTTTGGTTTTTGTGACTAAAATGTTTAGTCACCTAGTCATTTATTTTCCAAATTCTACTAGTGCATGGATCAAAATGTATAATGGTTTTGCTTTCCCTATGATAGGTTCGATCACTCTTTCTTTACAAGTTGGACCAAAAAAATTGAATGTCTCATTCTCCATCATCCTATCGTTGGACCAATTATGTGTGAAGCTTAGTTACCCATGGTTACGCCCCATGGATGTCATCCCATCAATAGTGCATAAATTCTTAAAGTTTCCATTTGGCAATGCTATCTTTACTGTGCACCATAGTGGCTTTAATCTTGTGTCTTCCCATGGTAATTTCTCATTGGATTTCTTTTGGCACGAACATATGGAACTTATTAAGCCTTGTAAGGAATTCTTTTTCAAATCCTATAAAAATTTCAAGGAAAAGCACATAGCATAATTATCCCTTAGCAACATGCCTCAACCCATGATTGAGCCTCCTATCATTTATGAAACCATGATTGAACCCAAAGCTCTTCCAAGTAACCAAGACCAAACCATGATAAATCCTTTGCCTATTTCCTACAAAATGCCATGAGATAGCCAAATAAGTCCTATTGTCCCTCCTAAGATCAAACAAGTTTACAAAGCTAAAGAGAAAGTGGTTGAACAACCTTCCATGGTTCCTTTTGTTCCTCCTTTATGAGAAGAAAAGAAACCTATGGTTGATAAACCTGCTCATACACAATCATAACTTGAAAACCATACAAAAAGAAATAGAAATGCTAAAGAGTGTAGGTGTAGACGTTGTGCTATTACTCATAGACTAAAAGAAGAAATTAAAATAGAAAATCAATATCATCCACCAATTGAAGCAAAGCATGATGATCCTCCACCTTCGCCACAACAAAAACAACAACAAACTTTAATGGACATTGTCATTAGGCCTCATATAATGATTAACTTGGATGATGATGATGAGATTGCTAAAATTGATGGAGAAGTGCATAATGAGCTAAATTTATTATTTTCCTCTTTCATGAGCCTAGATGATAACAATTGTGATGGTCCTCCTATAAAGAGTGACTCACCACGTGTTGAACCTAGTGATGCTCCTAGTACGACACTTGTCTTTGTCCCTTTGGTTAGTTATCCACCTTTTGTATATGATGAACAATATTGGGATGCAGATGACCTACTATAGGTTCACTTGCATGTTCCATACTAGTCTTCTCTTTGTGTTCTTTGTGATTGCATGTGCGTAATGTGATCCACCGTACTATGTTGCTTAGTGTATCTTTATATGTTTGTGAGCCTACTTTGGATGACCCAGGTTGTCACTCTGTTGGTACAAGGATAGAAAGGAAATGAATCTTTTGTGACATTCTTCTATTTGTATCTACATTCTTCTATATGTTGTAACCATTATCATTTGTCTTGTGTTTTCCTTTTGGGGATGATGCAAGGCATCGAGACATTCAGGTATCTTCCATGTTGACCCAAAAGCTTCCCTTTATTTTTCTCTTTGTGTGTCATTCTTCCTTTGTGCTCGTTGTTCCATGAGTTATTTGGGGAATGATTATGGTTCTGAGCTCGATTATATCACTGCAGCAACAACAAATGCTAACCCCAGATCCATGGATCCCTTATGTGTTATCTTAGGATTTCATATGGGGGGAAACCCTCCTTTCATGATGTATCTCTATCTCAGAAACATATGTTTACATAGGGATTTTTGAATAAATCTCTCATGTGTTGGAATTTATTGTGTTCTACTTTAAAGTAATTGCTCACATCATGGTGTTTAGCAATTTCTTTATAGTGGGGGCATATGTGTCCCCACTCATTGTTCACTTCAAAGTGCATTCTTCTTACTTCATGTGATGTGTCTTCTTGGTGGTGTCATTGGGTTTGATTTCCTTCAAGATTGTGACCTTTCTGATCATATGACATTCCTCTTAGTGGTGATGCTATGGATTGCATTCCCTAGGTTGTGAATCTTTTATCCTCAACTAGTCCTCTCTTGGAGACATTAGGCATGATGTTCCCTAAAGTGAGACCTTTCATGAACTAAGCAAAACCACTTTGAATATCTTGTTGCATGTATCAAGGCCACCAAGCATAACACAGCTTGTTTTCCAGTGGATCCTTTATATTTTCAAGGCCACCAATCATAACACAACTTGCTTGCTAGTGGAGCCTTTTCCATGAGTGCCTAGCATAATGCAACTTGCTAGCCTTGTGACCATTTATGTGGTGCCTTATCAAATTTATCAGGAGGTATAAATTTGGTATGGTTAGTACAATGGGAGCCTATACCCAGCATGACTTCCCATTAACCACTTTTTGGGGCTCACCTAGTGGACAACACATTTCACTAGCCCATGTGAACACATTTTGTTTGCATAGTGGACAACGGATTTCCACTTGTAAATGTTTTTGGACAAATAGCTAAGGCTTGATCCATACCATTTGGACAAATAGTTGATGCTTGATCCATCCCCTCCCTCTCTCTTTGTTTAATTTTGACATTGTATGCTTGTGTATCTTGTCTTGCTGCTACATATTTAACATAGATATGTGTCTCTTTGTGCCTTTGTTGGTTTTCCGTGAGATCTTAGATCTTATGGGTTTGATCATCCTCCTTGAATTTTGTTGTCTTACATTTCCAATATTTGTACAATTAGACCCCTCTTGATGCTTGTTTGACTACTTTAGTGTGAGTTTGATGTAGGGCTCATCCTCTCACTAAAGTGGGGGCTAAATTTAGTGTCAAAAAATGTTCTTTATATTTTCACACTATGTTTGGGTCACTTAATAAATTGGACTTAATTAAGCCTCTAATTGGCCCTATTTTGCATCTACAATCCTAGTTAATTGTAATTTTTGAAAGGGGAATCATAATTTAATTAATGAAATTATCATTGTTAACACCCTGAAATGAATAGGTCTTGGAAATTTAGGTCAGGACCCATCCGCCCTTGGGTGAATAGGTCCCCTTTAAGATCATTTTTTTTTCAAACAATTTTTTGGCAGTATCTTAAAGTCCTAAATTCAAGTTTTAAGTGTCAACTTTTTATTTTTAATTTTCAGGAAATTAGAAAATTTTCTATAAAAGCAAGGTCTTTTTATCAATTCAAATCCTAGGAAATTCATGAGAGCATCAATTCAAGTTTCACAAGAGCTAAGATTATTGTCAAAGGTGTTCAAGAGCATATTTTTCTCAAGCATCATGTCAAATTTTTCAAGCATCAAGCATGTCTTTGGAGCTAACATTGTGATGTAGGTTTCAAGTTCCAAATCAATATTTAAGCATCAATATCGCATCATCAATCAAGCCACTTAATGAAAGATCAAGACCTTGGAGATATGAATTAAGTTTCAATCCTTCAAGGGTTTCAAATGAAGGGTTTGGTGAGTTGCAACATAGCATTTGTTCATTCATCATTCCTTTCATGTTTCACTGTTTCAATTCAAGGTTTAATTAACAAAATGGGGTTTGACCAAGGAAAACCCCCATTCACCAAAAACAAACATTTTTTTCCCTCTTGTGTGTTTTCTAAATCTTAGGTTGAAGAAGGATTGAAGATCTATCAAAAGAGAAAAATTGCAAAAGTTTTCAAAGTTGTCATCAAGCCACATAAACTCACTTTTAGAATTTATTTATGAATTTTTGATTGTGAAACCTGGAGGAATTGGGAGTAAAAACATAGGACCAAAGGAATATGAAAGAAAATTTTCAACCCCTATAGCAAGACCCATTCACCCTTGTGTGAATGAGTCATAGGAGGACACTCAACACAGCCTTTTTGTGACAAGTGCATCTAATCAAGCCCTTCTCAAATCTAAAATTTATTTCTGGATTATGTCAAATTAAGGTTTAATTTTGTGGTTTCATGTGTTATATTTCATAATTGCATTCATTTAGTATTTTTAATTCATCTCCCAAAAGTGTTGTTTCAAGTTGATTTACCCCGTTATAGGTCATAAGGAAAATAGCAAGATCTCCACCAAGGTTGACTCACCTAAGGGTTGAAAGTCAATCTTGTCCTAGGGGATCTCTTTTTCCTAATTAACTAAGATAGGTGCATTATACCCCTTTTTCATCATTATTCATTACACCCATTTTTCCTTTGTTTCAAGTAGAAACATAGAAAAAAGAACCAAAATCTTCCCATGTTAGGCTCCTTGCTTGAGTGGACTGATGAGCTCAGGATATGCTCATAATTTGAGTATCATGATGTACTTTTAATATCACTACCTTTACTGCTAATGGATGTTTTAACTTTTTCATTAAAGACTCTTTATCTAAAAATGGGTAGTATCATGTGGCAATACATTCCTACATTCTTGCAGCCTAACATCTCTATGTGTCTTATTAATTACTTTGTTTGATTTCCCAAATGACTGATATAATGCATATGGTTTTTGAATAATGGGATAGATTTAATATGTGATTAATAGGTATATCGTGTTGTTTGCCACACATTCCTTATTTTGCCTCTGTCGCCTTGTGCATCGCAGGTTGTTGAAGGGAGCATGATCAAGTCAAGCACAGCGGATCTCGGCCCTACAATAAAGTCCATTTCCTGCACAATGTCGAGGAACTTGTTCTGGCGAAGACTCTCTGTTCAAATCGTTGGGAAGAAACCGAATGATCATTTAATCTGGAAAGAGTGGAATGCTAAATCTTCTCCCTAGATCGGGTTGAATGGATATGCTCTCATTTATGTGAAGTTTGTTCCTTGGTTTTAGGATATTTATGTCCACGTCTTTCTTTGTTAAGTAGTTAGTTGTTTTTCTGGTTTAAATAAATGTTCCTCCTGCACGAGTGAGCAAGCATGACAAGCATAGCATAGCAAATATAGAGGAATAACATGTAAGAGTTAGTATGATAGTAAGAAATAGAGTATGTAAGAGTTGGTTTTCCTGAGTTAAGTTTTTATATGAGCAGAACAATGTATATCATTCCAAGTTCATGAATAAAAGCTGATGAAGTTCTGAGTTCAACTCTTGCATAGTTAGTTGATGCTTGCTAAGGGGGCCCACTTAGTAAGTATTTGTAGTTAGATTAGTTAGTCGTTTATTTCCTAATTGATCATAAATTAGATTTCGTTCTTGAAAGTTTCACTACAAACTAAGTCTTATATTGTTCCTGCAGCATCGGGAATCCATCCCTGTATTTGTTCATGTAGCATAAGGCTAGTTCATAGTTTGTCTCTCAATTATAGTTGTTATGGTTTTTTCTTTGATTAAGTTTAGAACGCTTCGCGTTACATTCCTGTAGCATGACTAGAATTCCTTTCATGCATTTATTTATGGTAAATCATGACTGAAACTGGTTCTTAGTGCACATACAGTGCCGCTCCATTTCAAGTATATGTTCCCTAGTTTGACAAGTAAATGAACGACCATAAGAAGATATTAGTCATCTGCTGGAATGTCCAATTCCCAGGTTAGGATTTTTCGTGACTTTTATATCTTTTTGTGGGCGTGACCATTTTTGGCACCGTTGTCAGGGATGGTGTCAAACTAAGAACCTATCATAAGTCATTGTTAGCAGTAGTTTAGTCTGTTATTCAAGCATTTTCAAATTCCTTCAATTCACCATTCATTCTATTGCATGCATAGAAGAAGAGACGCTCTGGGAAGATTCCTCCCTGACCTTCCATTCATTAATAACAATCATGAACCATCTTATAATCTATTTGAGGGAGAAGGAGACCAAGATATCAATCCATTTGCTGAAAACCTATTTGTTGAATTTCCATTTGACCTAGCTGACGAAGAACCTGAAGAAAATCCATTTGCTCTGATACTCCGTCAAGAAAATATGGCACGAAATCCACCTAATCAACCTCATGTTTTCGAGTTTCCCATCATTGCTCAGCAAGATAATGATAACCTTAAAAATATTCTTTCTTCATTACTCCCCAAGTTCTATGGACTAGTTACAGAGGACCCAGACACTTTCTTGTTCAAATTTGGCATCCTTTGTTGCAGCTATGATTACACTTCAGATGCTCACAGGCTAAAGTTGTTTCCTTCTACTTTGAAGGAAGGAGCTCTTAGATTGTTCATGAGTTTGGAAAGAGGTGTTGTTGATAATTGGACAGTCATGCAAACAAAATTTCTTGAAAAATACAAGGAATATTGTAAGAGTGGTAGTAAGGGGGGTGACATATTCAGAATTAAACAAAAGGAGGATGAAAGCCTGGAAGACTCTATCTCAAGATTCTTGTTTTCCCTGAAAAAGAATTCAGACCATACTCTCAATGAAGAGTCTCAAAAACTACTTTTCCTAAGAGGAATCAGTGATACCTGTATAGATGCCCTGGACCTGATGGGAGGGGGTGATATAACCCAACTGCCATGGGATGATATCAAGAAAATATTTCTCAATTACTCTCGAGCAATTGTTAAGAAGGGTAGAGGTCATCAAGCCATAGTGGGAAAGTTTTCTACTAGTGGAGTTTCACGGATGGAAATCACAAATTTTCTCTCTGATTTCAAGCAAGATATCATAAACAATATGGCTACACAGTTGGATACTCTGCAAGCGCAAAAAAAACATGAGGAAGCTAAAGAATCTTGGCTGAGTTTTATCCACATTGTAGACAGAAGAAACGAGACTGCAGATGTAAGATGGTGGCTAACCTAGAGGCTAAGTAGTTACCTACTGACTTTAAGATGGTAGACGGTGATGACGACCAAGTATTATTCGTCGCACAAAGGTGACCATGGGCTCAAAGACAAGGTATGTCTCAAGATCCTTTGACTTTTGGTAATCTTTATTCTAATTATAATAACCAATGGAAACCCACCTATGGCCCAACACCACCTTGGAATACCCCTCAACCTCACTGGCCTAACTATCAGAGTCCTCAATGGAAATCTCCTCAAAGAGGTTGGCAGCAACCACAAGGACAATGGACTCCACCCCCAGGTAACTGGCAGCAGAATCCTCAATGGAGAAGCCCGCAGCAATGGCAGAACCAATCACCTAGCTCCCTACAGCCTCAGCAGCCACAACCTCTGGCTCTCATGCCATCTCCTGTAGCACCTGCAGCAAATACTGGCCCTCCAAAACAAACCCCTATGCCTGCTCAATCATTGCCAAATCCTAATAATAAGCAGCAATAGCAACAGCCTATGTATTTTACAGAAGCCAATCAGTATCCATCTTATGCCCTAAATATTCATGATATCCATCTCAGATCTGGAACTACACTTCCTGCTCCACGGCCGCATGTAATTACAGAAATTTCAGATTCTGCCTTTGAGCAACCTACTGAACCTGTAGAACATATACCTATATCAGATACTGTCTCTAAGGAGTTTGTCCTACAGCATCAGGCCAAACCACCTTTTCCTCAGAGATTGAAAATTACTACATCAAAGTCTATGGAAGAACCTACTTTTGATATTTTGGATCAACTAAAGAATGTACACATTCAAATTCCCCTTTTCCAAGCCATTAAAGATGTCCCAATTTATGGAAAAGTCATTAAGGATACATGTTTAAAGAAACTGGGAAGAAAGAAAAAGGATCCCCAAACCATCCATGTTCTAGGACAGTTAGCAGATATTATGTTGGGGATGATAGTCATTCCAAAATATACTGACCCTGGGAGTCCTGTGGTACAAATAAATATTAATGGCCAAATAGTAAAGAATGTTTTGATTGATTTTGGTGCAGCCATCAACGTAATGACTAAGAATACAATGGAATATTTGAATATCTTGCACATTTGGTCTACACCTACCGTCCTGCAGCTTGCTGATAGTTCCATAGTAAAGTCTGATGGACTAGTAGAAGATGTTATTGTCATCCTTGAGTCTTGGGAATATCCAGCAGACTTCACCATATTGTCCACTAAGGAAACTTTGGAAGGATATCCTATTATCCTAAGTAGACCATGGTTAGCTACAGCTGATGCTTTTATA
>VDFB02341119.1:0-24500 GCA_007258455.2 Sequoia sempervirens | reverse complement strand
ATGGATCTTCTTACATGCAGAGGATCTCAAATCCCCAAGTTCTACAACACATGCAAGTTACAGACAACTACAAAATAACCCTTTCGCAATATGCAAGCTTGTCCCCCAAAAGGTTACCCAAAAATTAAAAACCCGCCCATAAATAGAGCTCCTCATTAGTTTGGCACCAAAAAAACATTCAAATTTGAATGTTTAGGCAGTTTGGTGCTGAAAATTTACAACATGAAGTTCAAATTTCAAAAGAGCATTTGCAATTGTATCTTCTAGAAAGTGTGCCAACTTCCCGGGGCCATAACTTTTGATCCGGGACTCCGATTCACGAACTGTTTGAATCATTGGAAAGGTCTCAAAGTCAATAATGTGCTCAAAATATGCTATGCCAATTTTGGAAAGTTTTAGGCCATTCTAGGAACTCTAAGTGCCTCAAATCTAATTTAGAAGATTTTCAGATGCAAATATGGGAAACTAAAACTGTAATATCTTTCAACCCAGGAACAGAAAATAAAAACCATCAATTGGAAATTTCATTATGATGAAAAGGGTATCCAAAAATGTAAAAACATCTAAAAACCAAGAAACTTGAAATTTAACTATTTTTGGGTGATGCAAGATTGCCCTTACACCATTGGATGCTCCTGCATCAAATTAAATGAAATATCCAAAATTCCAAGAGAAAACAAAAAAGAAGAGAAAAGAATTATCAAAAAAAAAAGGAAGAGAAGAGAAGACTCAATATGAATGGGTGATTCTAGTATCTCTACTAGGGCTATGGACGCCTGACTGGCAGTAGAGCAATGCTGTGAGGAAACTAGAGGTATCTTTTTCCGGGCTATGGACACCTGACTGGCAGTGGAGCAATGCCTAGGATATCATTGCACAACAGTTAGAGGGAATCAACTCATGTAGCTCAAATCTTGCACATTGTTGTCTCAAAGATGAAGAAAACTTTATGAAAGGATGATGCACTATCAAACACACACAGAGATTCAGAGATAGCTAGTGTTGATTTACATTTGAGATTTTAGCTTAATCTTGCTTGCCAAAACTTGCCCAACTGGAGTTGTGAATGTTCATGAACCAGGAGTTCTGGGAAGTTGAATCCTTTAGCTTCTTGAAAATGGTTAAACCACTTTCCTAGCGGAGTTGCCAATTTTTATGCCTTGCATAACCACCCCATTTTATTCTAGAACAAAATGGGTCCCCCTTCTTTTATTTTTGATTTTTTTGCCTCTTTTGTTTGCTTTTACTCTTGGGGTTCTTCTATTTTCTTCCTGAGTTGTCTACTAGTTCTGTTAAATTTTGGTTCTATTTTAGCTTGCACTAGTTTTCTTCTTGCTAAGTACTAAATGGCATTATCATAGACAATGTTGTATTTCATTATGATATATTTTATCTTCTCCGATGGGCTAATAGAAATTTTGTTTTGCAGGATTAAATTGCACACATAATGATATTTGCCAAGGGAGCTTAGTTGGAATCCTTTCCTTAGTCCAGTTGGTCACAATTTTCCTCTAAGAAGAAAGTTGACAAGACCTTGTAGATGTCTTGCCAACTACCATTGCATTTGGTTAATGGGCATCTATGTTGCCTTTTGGCAAGACCCCATGGATGTCACGGTGAGTGGAATTCACTTGCATGCATCTATCAACAACACATCAATCATCATCCTGGCGACTAGGAGTTTCCCATCGGCATGAAGGTCTCCTTCGGAGAAAGGTCTCAGCGACTTCTTCATGTCTCACTGATTGACACGTAAGGAGACGGTGAGTAGTTTCGCCGAAGGGGTTAAGTCTCGGCGATAGGGGTGTGGTGTCAGCAGGAAGTCTTGCCAATCAAGCAAGCTCTCCCGAACTCAAGTGAACTCTCAGTGAAGTGGGGAGACTTCAATATAGGGTCTCAAAGAAGGAGTAAGTCTCGGCAATAATTTTGCCTTCGGCAGGAGGTCTGGCTGATTAGCGCGTGTCTTGTTGTGAAGGTAGGAGGAGCCCAAAGAAATATGTGCTCGGTGAAAGGTTTCACCGAAGGGGAAAGGTCACACCGAAACAAAAGGCCGAAGCTCGGCGAGAAAGAGGAGATCGATATGAAGTCTCATCAATAGGATGGACTCTTGCCGATAGGAGCTCTGAGCAAGAAAAATATAACATCGCTGTGATGTCTCACTGAAAGGTCTCATCAACTGGTCTGCACTATGCTGATAACTATTGGGTAAGTGCAAAGTTGAGTCCACGAACGGGAAGTTTTGCCTGTGTGCAAAAAAATGAATTCGGCTCAAAAACGATCCCGCTTTTAAAAAAATGGGATCCCGCGAAAAGCTTAACTCGCTTTTTAAAAATGGGATCCGTTTAGCCGATCCTCGATTTCCCTAAAAAAACGGATCCTCGCTTTTGGAACGGATCGTTTTGAAATTTTTTTTTATTTTTGAAAATTTTCAAAACGGATCCCGTTTGAAAATTTCAAAAAAACGGGCTCAAAAAGAAAGTTTTAAACGGATCCCGTTTTGAAAAAATTTCCAAAAATGGAAACTTCAATTTTTGAAAAATTTCCATTTTTGGAAAGTTTTCAAACGGGATCCGTTTTGAAAACTTTCCATTTTTGGAAATTTTCGTTTTTGGAAGAATTTCAAAACGGGATCCCGTTTTACAAAACGGGATCCCGTTTCATAGAACCATAAAAAATGGCTTTTTTATGAAACGGGATCCCGTTTTGAAACAGGATCCCGTTTTTTAAATTATGAATTTTTGAGCGGGTTTTTTGGCTTGTTTTTTGGTTCGGGAAATGGCTTGGGGACCCGAACCTAAGCTTTGGACCTAGTTTGACCTGCAACTTGAAGGTCTTGTTAATGTCACAGGAAAATAATGACTTTGGACATATGTTTGAAGACCTATTTTGCAGAAATTTTTTACGAAATTAAAACCCATTATAGATGAGACAGTGCAGATTCCAAATATGTAATTTTTTAATAATTTGATTATTTTTCTATTTTTCAATTAATTTCTAATGAAACTAGTCCATAAACTTGAATTATCGTTTTTAGTATTTTAATAACTTTTGATCAACATAAAATTTTGATGAACTGATTGCACGAGAGCAAAATTTAGACAATTCTTTTCAGTTTAAAAAAAAAAAATCAAAAAATGATAAGTTTAGGTCATCTTATGCATGTTGTACACGACGATTTTTCAAAATGACAAATATGCCTAATAAATATTTAATAAAAAAAAAGTATTCAATAAAAAATTATAAAAAAATATTAAAAGCAAGCTTTAGTGAGTCACAAAACTTTTCCCAAAAGGATTTAGAAAAATATGATAATTTAGGTCAAAATATGGATGTCGTACACGTGCATGGTATGGTATAAAAAAGTGACTTTTAAACAGTGGTTTTTAGAAACGCCTATTGAAACTCAATTTTTACAATCTGGGTATTGAAATAAATTACATATTTGGAAACTAGACTCCGAGTACTACATTTTATGATTAGTGACTTTTTTGAAGATTCCATCTCTAAGTGCTTCAAATTTTAAGGTCAAAGTGTCAAATTCTAAAAATCAGGGAAAACACTTCCACTTTTTGGCCAAAAAGTGGACTCAACTTCTTGCACACACCCTATTATAAGATATAATCACATTGGGGAGACACGATAAGTGTCTCACCGACATACGATTTAAGGTGGACCACTCTTGACTGCTCGGGAATCTGGCATGGCGTATGTCTAACCAATCAGAGAAGTAGATTAGTATTAATGGTGAAGGTTTGGAACATGAAGGAAGCCGAGGGAAGGAAGAAACTGTGACTCACAGGGATAGCTGTAGTGACCACCGACAGAAGTAGATTAGTATTAATGGTGATACTTTGGAACATTCAAAGGCCCCAACAGAGTTCAAAGATGGACACGAAGACAAGAGAGTAAATGTTGCAGCTACAAAAAAAAAATCTAAAGGCTTCTCCTGAGGTCAAGCCATCACTGACATGGATAGTAGGGCTTCCCATTGAATGCAACATTGACTCTCTTCAAAAGATCTGAGAGCTGACTCTCCTGGAAGCAGATATTTTGTAAACCCTAATGTAGGGGGATAGCACATTATTTTTGGTACACACTCTATATAAATGGCATTCTCGCCTCTTTGTAAAAGGTGTTAGAGGAGATAGGATTAGAAGTCAAGAGAATCAGTAGAAAAATAGTAGAAGGCATAGAGTTAGAACTTACCATTGCAAGTTAAGAGTTAGAAAGTTAGAAAGAAAAGTTAGTTAGAAAAGATAAAGTTGCATCCTGATTCTTAGTAATGGGAGCTCCTTTTGTCTTCTTGTTTAGAAGTTAGATTTAGCATAGACAGTCATGTATACTTTTGGTTCTCTTAATATAGATGGAAACAATTTGAAGTCAGATTTTCTATACAATGGTGATTGTGCCAGTTTTGTAAATGTTGCTTATTTTTTTTATTAACAGTAGAAGCAACCAAATTAAAATCTACTTCAGATTGTGTTTCAGAATGTTGTTTATCTTGGTTTAATCATTTGATTTGAGAATCTTTCAAGGAATGAAGTTTGGTTTTATGTTTGGTTTGAATGGTAACTTGCAATCTATTATTGAAATCAGCACTGTGAATGAATGAAACTGTGTGTTAGTCACAAGTTAATTTCATTCTGCAGTTTTAGTTATGAATTCCTTGGAAGGTGTCAGGTCTGGTTAATTTGGATGAAGTATCATTCTTTTATGTTCCAAAGCCCTGATCTATCTTTTTATGTTTCTTTAAAAACCCCGGTTAGAGTAGGTTTAAGTTTATGTTTGATCTCAGAACAATCCAGAAGCTCTACACCAGCAGGCTCCTTGAACATTACTATTATATTGACCATTGAGGGACATCAGCATAGTTGAGAACCAACTACAAAGACCTTGGGAGCTAAGATATCCATGTGTTATCTTTCTCTTTCAGGAGAAGTAGAATAGCAATATTCTATTTGCATGTTGATGTGCCATCTGGACCGTCAACAGTATTGTCTACAAGATGAATAGGAAGAAGTTAAATTAATTTATTGCTAAGTAGATGTATCATGATGGAATAGAGGGATTTAGATATTTGTGATAATTTTTTATTCCTTGGTTTAAATTGATAGGGGGTTGCAATATAAGGCATTGCAACAACAACCTATTCTTGGATAATGTTGTAAGAAGAAAGATTTATTTTAATAAAAAAAAAATTATTTCTTAAATGATTGATAATTAGGAGTGGCAACCTTAGATTGAATAATGTGATTTAGTGAGGAAAATCCCTCATATTGTATAACTGTTAGTTGGTAATCTCAAAGAGCTATGAAAATATGTGTGAATGAAGGCTATCACATCAATATAATTTTATCTTGAATGTGTGACCATATATTTGTAATAAAAACTTGTTGTACAACAACATACATAAGGGAATATGGGATTTGAAAGAAGGGGGCTTGATAGTACCCTATAAATTTATTCACCTTCTCATTGGCTCCTTTCTTAAACACTAAACCAAATAATTCAATGTGACTTGAAGTCCAATATTTGCTTGGAAATGTTGGAAAAATTGATTGATGAGTTGTTGAAAAGAATAAATTGAGTTATTTGGAAATGAATAGAACCAATACAAGGCCATTCCTTTTAATGACCAAGGAAAGATCTTGGCTAATAGAGAATCCCCAAAGAGAAAATCACTATATAGCACTATAAAGGCCGACATATGGTTATTAGGATCTCATTTTTCATTGTACTTCCAAAAAAGGAGTGTTTAAATGTTTTGTAGTATTGAAGTTTGTAGGATTGTGAACAGAAATAGGATATGAGTTAAGTATAATGAAGGATTAGATTTGTATTGATTTTGATTCATATTTTATATTTATTGTTGTAAATATCTCATTTTTTTGCAAAAGTTGGTTAATGACAAGATCAATAGGTGGGATGTTTTGAGAATGGGTAGAATATTAAGGACTAGGGATACTAATAGGTGGGTTGGTATTATTTTAAGTGAATTGTGAATAAGTTTGGATAATCACAAGTTCGGAAGCAATTGGATTAACATTTACATGAGAAGTAAAAGGGAGGTTGGAGGAAGGTGGGGAAAATCTATGTTGGTTTATAGGATTCCCAAATGTAACCCCAAAAATAGTGTTAATACCATTACCAAACTACATAGCTTAATGGTTATAACCAAATAATTGAAAGTTGGAATAGATGATTTCACCATGGGTATCAACACCTACATCCCTATTTGGTTTTGAAGGGTTGTATTATTGAAAATATTCATGCATCTAGTTGATGCCATAATTTTTGAATCCACTATGTGAGATAGATTATGTAGAACTTCTATGCCTTGTGAGTAATTAACTAACAATCTACTAAGATTCTCTATGATAGGGATAGCCTATCCAACCAAGTTTTATGTATTCAAGAATTTTTAGAGACCAAATAATTTGTCTCTAGTTTCTAAATTTGATGCTCAAGAATATAGACCACAACTGTCAAGCCTAAGAAAATCATGAGGGGATTGTGCTTCAGAGGTCACTAGAAAAGGTGGAATGGGATCTAAAGATGATTGCATTAAATAAGTTCCTTGGGTGAAATAGCTAACAAACTTAGGCTCAACACCAAAGCTATTCAAAGCATAGGAAGCCATAAGTTGATAAATTATTCTCATTGGAATGTTAGATTGAAAACATTGGGTCATGAAACTCATAAATCATGTACAAGTATTTGGACACTCAAATGTTCCTAAGAAATGTAGGATATAAGAAAGTGAAGAAAAGAAAAATGTGTTGATGATATGCTAGAAGAATAGAAGTTTTTTTTTAGGTTTTTTTGTTTTGCAATGAAAGAAGAAAACAAGAATTTAAATGTTTACAAATTCAAAATAATATATTCAATAATCTAATGAATTTACCAAATAATCATATAATGAATATATAAAATTAAAATCATAATATTTGTAAATGTAGGTTAAGTTGGGTTCACCAAAATATTTATGTGAAAATGTGAGATCTAGGATAAATGTCCTAATCTAAATCAATATTTTTACCCTAAATATTGAGAACACAAAATCAATCAAGATATGTTCTTTGGATGATGTCCTCAAGGGAAATACAAAAAGGATGGTTAGGGTTTTGGTCCCTTTTTGTTATTTTAGAGTCTAAGTATTGGTATGAAGATGCAAAGAACAAAGTGAATTATGATTAAATTGACTAAGTACAACATAATGTGAATGTTACACAAAAAAGTAACAAAAATAGAGAGAAGATATGATAAGGAGATATAGATAAGAACATGGTACTAAAATTTGGAGTAGATTAGGAAAGACACTAGCATTCTATGAAGGGTTTTTTGAGAATGCAAAAAATTAAGGTTTTCTTACTTGTAAGGATTGAGCATTGTTTGAAGATTCATGAATGTGAATATCAAAATCCAAAGTGAAATTGTGTTCAAATAATCAAAATGTCATAGTTTATCAATGATGAGTCTATGAAGAAAAGATCTAGGGTTTAGGAGAATTCAAGAGAGTTGAGTTGTCAAATAATCCTTACATAGTAGAAACTTCCAAACCTGCAAAAATAGATAGAGGAAAAAATGGTTGTGTTGTATAGGGGCTTGCCTTGGTCAAACCCCATGTTGGTGTTCCTACCTCCAAAATAGAAATTATGATGAATGATAGAGTGTTTGATTTCATGTGGGTAGAGGAACAATAATAAATGATAACAATAATGAAAGCACAATGATATCTTACCACTCATACTTGAAACCCTTGTTGGATTGATGCACTTATCTCAATCTCACACAAGGAAGATGGGGAGGTTTCCTTAAGATCCCAAAAATATTAGCACATATAATAATAATAAATAAGAAACATTATAAAATAATTGAACATTATTTTTTTGATAGATTACAGACTAAAATTGAATTGAATTATATCTCTAATCATCTATTTGCCTTGTTTTCTTGTTACTTTTTTTTTACTAAAATTTTCTTTAGAATTATGAAGGGGAGAAGAGGTTGCATATATATGTATTCAAACACATTGAAATAATTTTTTAGAGAAGCTAACAATAAAATTGAATTCTAAATCACAACAAGGTTGACTTCCAAATTCTAAAGTTTGGGCATGAATAGTGAGGATGCTACACATCCATGCTAGGGAGGGCACTAGCTCTCCATGCTAGGGTACAAGAATAATTTTCTTTACATAGGATCGTTGAATGAGGAATAAACCAAGTTTATCAAAAAGGTGACAAAATAGGCGCATCACAAACATAAATAATCACATACCCAAAGTGGGTGTGAAACCTAGCATGAAATTGTAAGTAGCAACAATTTATGACCCTACAAAAATATATTAGAAAATGGAGTTACTATGGAGTAACAACACACTTTGTAGGAACTAAAATGTGACCCATCTTGATAGATTGAACGGATCATGATAATTTACAAAAATATGAACTTTAAATTTTCTTAAAATATTTAGGATAAATCAATATTTGATCTTTGATTATACTTCATTTATCCAATATAAAATAAAAATATAGAAGTGGGTTTGACACCTTGTGTATATATACTTTATTAGTGTCAATGAAGATGATTCCACAAGATGATGTGGAATGATGGTGGAACATTTTGATAGAACTTCATTAATAACATAAAAAAATATTTGCACCACTAGATCATATCTATTGTGACATCATCTAATAATGCACATTTTTTAGAACTTAAAGACTTTAGAAAATGTCATCCCTACTCACAAAATTCAAGATTGTAAACTAAAAATATGATCTACTACAATTATATAGACTATTGTGACCATGCTAACACTATGATAGAAAATTTATATTACCTATAATAAAGAATCCACAACAATAACCATGCATGACCACCATTAAAAGGTTACTAAGATTTTTCTTGATTATATATAAAAATTAATACATATGCAATTTCTTATTCTCAATATAATTTAACAAAATTAAAAGAATGGATCAATTTAATTACTACTAGAATTTTTTCTAATATATAAAATAAAATTTATTATTTTACAAATAATTTGACAAAATTAATAAGGTGCATTAGTTTCAAAAATTTCTATAATTTATACCTCTCATAAATAAATATATTTAAATGAGCCTAATACAAAATTTCAACATAGCTAAAGATCCATTCAACAATAGTTCTAGAACAAGGTAAGATAATTTTAATTTTGATTTCTTTTTGTCTATTTTGATAAGAATTAAATGGTGAAGCATACTGTACAAATCTTTTTCAAATAATGCAATATTTTAAAAGGACTATCCTAAAATCTACATTTGTTAGGACATACATTCTTTATTTTTCCTTTTGTTTAACTTGTAATGGTGTTGTAGACATGCAAAATTCACATTATGCATTCGATCAGATTCGGTCAAATTAGCTCTTACATTAGGCAAATTCATCACTTTCATCCATTCATTAAATAAGTTCATTTATCAAATAAATCTTAGCATTCAACCTTCATCTTGCATCATCCACTTAATTAAATAAATCAAAAAGCCATTTAAATCAAATCTTAAATCATTTTCCATCCTTTTCTGATTAAATAAATCAATTATCAAAGTCCAAAAAGTCAAATCATCTAATCAGCATTAATCAGCATAACCATCACCTAATCCTAATCTAATGCTAATCACATCCCACTTGCATTATCTAGACCTAGCCATTTGCAATAATAAATCAATTTTATTGATTTTATTAAAATCTCATTTTCTCTCAACATGACAAGTCAAACAGGCATTTATTGCTCTTTTTCTTGTCCCCCTCTCAAATTTATATTGCAAATTTGAATTCAAATTTTCCCCCTCTTGGGCACTCTTCCCAAATCTTGCACAACATTCAACTAATCACATGATGACAAGTGTCCTTATCTCATTGGCAGAATCTTAATCCCACATTGGTCCCTCTTCAACACTTGGCATTTTGAAAATCTTTAAATGAGGCTTCAACATTATCAAAAATCCTTCACAATCTCTCACATCATTGCAAGGTTACTCTCTTCATTTGAGATTTGATCTTGTCCACCATCATGTGATTAGTTAATGTGTGTGCAAGATTTGGGAAGAGTGCCCAAGAGGGGGAAATTTTGAATTCAAATTTGCAATAAATTTTGAGAGGGGGACAAGAAAGAAGAGCAATAAATGCCCTGTTTGACTTGTCATGTTGAGAGAAAATGATTTTAATAAATCAATAAAATTGATTTATTGTGCAAGTGGCTAGGTCTAGATAATGCAAGTGGGATGTGATTAGTATTAGATTAGGATTAGTGATGGTTATACTGATTAATGCTTCATTAACTCATTTAACTTTTGGACTTTGATAATTGATTTATTTAAATCGGAAAAGGATGGAAAATGATTTAAGATTTGATTTAAATGGCTTTTTGATTTATTTAATTAAGTGGATGATGCAAGATGAAGGTTGAATGCTAAGATTTATTTGATAAATGAACTTATTTAATGAATGGATGAAAGTGATGAATTTGCCTAATGTAAGAGCTAATTTGACCGAATCTGATCGAATGCATAATGTGAATTTTGCATGTCTACATTTTGCCCCTCTTTGAAGCAATGTACTTGTTGCTGGTTCAAAGAATAAACTTTCCCAGATCGAATTTAAAAATTTCATGATTTTTCTGATGCCCCAAATGAAAAGAAGTACAATCGGGTATGTGTATTTTTTATTTTTTTTAAAAGAGATTTTAATTGTATACTTTAATTTTGTGATATGTGAAGTGTGAGATCATCTTAGCTCTTATTTCCATTATTTTTTTCTTTTATATGATTATTTTTTATTTGATGAAAATTTTAATAATTTATAATTAATATTCAATAAAATATTTTATAAAATATATTAAATGACATTTTATTTTTAATTAATTATCATAAAGAATAAGTTTTTATAACAATTTTATTGAAAAATATATATGATATTACATATTTTATTGAATACATATGTTTAAGAAATTCTTGAGATTGCTTAATTCAAATAATAAATATTGTGAAATTAACTAATTTTTTGCTTTCATTGGTGAAATTAATGTTGGAATAAAAGGCATATTTTGGCCAAGTTGATGATAGGAGTTTTAATTAATGATTTTTGGCATTATTTGGTCTAAATTTGCTGTGATTGGGCAGCCATGAAGGTGGGGCATTGGAATTTTGAAGTGGAATGAAATTCAATGCAAATTGAAGGAAATGAAAGACATTGCATTGCAGGTGCATTTTGGGGAAAACAAACAAAAGGAAAAATTGAGATTTTCATTTGGGGAGTCTTTAGAATAAAAAAGGGAGAAAACAAGATTCAACATAATAAATGGAATCACCAATAGAAGCTGAAGACTGCGAAGATTGATAGATTGTTGAGGTTGTGTGTTTGGATTGTACGGTTGAGGAATGTGTAGCAAATAATGTTGTTACAACAATTATGTGTGTTTCTTTTTAAGTTTCAAATGTGTGTGAAGGGAATGTAACAATCCACAATCCTTCTATGGATTGTGGGGCATTGGATTTTTGAAGTGGAATGAAATTAACTAATGGAAAAAATAGTTTTTTTCTTTCATTGGTGAAATTAATGTTGAAATAAAAGGCATATTCTGGCTCAATTGATAATAGGAGTTTTAATTAATGTTTTTGGCATTATTTGGTGTAAATTTGTTGTGATTGGGCAGCCATGAAGGTGGGGCATTGGATTTTTGAAGTGGAATGAATTTCAATGCAAATTGAAAGAAATGAAAGACATTGCATTCCAGGTGCATTTTGGGGAAAACAAACAAAAGGAAAAAGTGAGATTTTCATTTGGGGAGTCTTCAGAAAAAAGAAAAAAGAAAAAAGGATTTTACCTGGGTGTGAGACCACCTGTAGAGGTTTTTCCAAGAAGAAGTTGCTGGCTAGAGAGTTGCAGAGAGATTCAACAAAATGAATGGAATCACCGACAAAAGCTAAAGGCTGTGAAGATTGATAGATTGTTGAGGTTGTGGGTTTGGATTGCAAGGTTGAGGAATGTGCAGCAAATAATGTTGTTGCAGCAATTATGTGTTTTTCTTTTTGAGTTTCAAATGTGTGTGAAGGGCATGTAACAACCCACAATCCTTCTATGGATTGTTTGTAATTGTTTTTGCTTGCAAATGAGTTAAATATTTTATGCATTGCAAATTGAAATATATCTTTTTTTTCAGATTGTTATTGCAGCAAACATTTTATGTGTGTGGAATTATTTGTGGGGAAAATATATTTTGTGAGGGCTAGAATTAAGTTTTCCATTGCCTTCATACACCAATTTTAATTTTGATTTTTTTTTGGTCTATTTTGATAAGAATTAAATGGTGAAGCATACAGTAGAAATATTTTTCAACTATTGCAATATTTTAAAAGGTCCATCCTAACAACTACATTTGGTAGGGCATATATTCGTTATTTTTCCTTTTGCTTAACTTGTAATGGTGTATTTTTTTTTAAAGAGATTTTAATTGTATATTTTAATTTTGTGATATGTGAAGTGTGAGATCAACTTAGCTCTTCTTTCCATTATTTTTTCCTTTTACATGATTATTTTTTATTTGAAGAAATTTTAATAATTTATAATTAATATTCAATAAAATATTTTAATAAAATATATTAAATGACAGTTTATTTTTAATTAATTATCATATAGAATAAGTTATTATAACAATTTTATTGAAAATATATATGATATTACATATTTTATTGAATACATACATTTAAGCAATTCTTGAGATTGCTTAATTCAAATAATAAATATTATGAAATTAACTCATTTTTTTTCCTAGAAACTAAGTGTATCATTTATATTATAATTTAGATTAGGACAATTATGATTTGGATTTATATTACATAAGATTTATTAGTATCACTCTAAAAAATAAGATAACTATTATACAAATTTTATATAAAATTTAACTTTTAGAGTACTACCCTAAACATGAAATTCCAATTTTATCAATAGATAAAATAACTTGATTTTATATTCATTGTGAGTTGACCATCCTATATTAGTAAGAAACTAAAAGCAATACATGTGGCATAAATCTAAGAAATTAGGACTTGAAAAGCTAGAATTAAGTATTAGGTTTGTAACTTATTTTCTTGAATAATCTTATTTTATAATCTCTTCTACAATTGAAACTAATGGACTATAATAAAAAGGTTTGTAAGGAACTAACTAGCATTAATACTTAGTTAGGAGATTAGTTTCGAGAAAAAAAATAGAAGTCATGTTTTATATTTTTTCAATTCACAACCCATTTACAATGATGAACAATCATTTTTTAATAAGATTATGTAGATATCTAAAGCTGATATATTTCTATTTCAGATAATTACTTGACTATTTCCTCTATAATTGATTGAATAAATCTCTATTTATCTAATTAATTTTCTAATTTTCATCCTCTTATTAATTAAATATTTATTTTGTTTAATCAATATAATCACCATTCACCCAATCTTATTTCTACCCTAAAATAACTTAATCATCCTTCTACTAATGTGGACCTTAGATAAATAAATATCTAAAAATTTATTTACTAAGTTCCCCATCTATTTTTTAAAATTTATATAAATATACCTATTTATTTAACTGTCTATATTAATCCAGTTTTTATTAGTGGGTTGAAATTAATTAACCCACTAATCCCTCACTTGCACACACTAACCATGGCTATTTTTTTCTCAAATCTTGCACATCGTCACATATGTACATAAGTATGGTCTGTGTACATGTGACATGGATCTTGGTACCATGTTGCATGGGACAAAGGACTTGCCCATCTACCTAAGATACTCCAAAATATCCATTGTCCATCTCACCCCTCTACTTTCTCCAAGGGGATTCTCCACCATAGATTCTCCTTTAATCTTGCGTTCTTCTCCATCCACCAAGCAAGGAGACTTATCTTCCTCTCATCCCTCCAATGGTATCAATCAATTTGATCCCTTAATCTCTCTTTTTAATCCCATCCATCCAATCTCATAGCCAAAAATCTTTAAATTGACCTCAAAATTCCTAGCTATTTTTAACAACATTATTGAATTATAATGTTATATTGTCATTGTTAGCATGTTACTATCATATCAAATCTCAAATCCTTGGACATATCCACCATAGCTTGGTGCATCAAGGATACTTGAGTGAAGGTGTATTATCTGATTTACTTGTATTTTTGAGTCTTCTCATGGTCTAATTTTTAGTCTTTCATTTGAATGTGAATTGACTAGGTTAGCTTAGCTATCTTGTTTCTTTATGCTCAGATTTTTGTGTACATAGGATAAAAAAAGTTCTCAAAAATAAATGTATTAGTCGAGCAACAAAAACTACACTTTTTTTAATGTTGTTGATGGTTAGGTGTCTCTTGAATCATCTTTGAGGAATGATTTATATAGCCTAGGTTATCAACATAATAGACAAAATTAATCTCACTCTACAATAGGATTATTTCCTCACCATATAATTTTTTTCTCCACGAAAAAAATGGTGTTTGTACTCTATCTTTGAAAGACATTTTATAAATTTAACCTTACCATTTTTCAATAACAATCACAACTTTTCATTACATATATTTAAAATTAAAAAAGCAAAACAAATATAATTTAAAAATAGTCTCGTAGAAAATGTTAATCATTTTGTCTATACTTATAAATATACATATAATCTATCTAACCATCTACCATTTCTCATTATAAGCCTAATTTCTTTTCCTAATATATTATGAGTAATCATTAAAAAGAACCTAAATTTTCAAAAACTTTATAATTCTAATAATTCGACTACATTATTCTTCCTACTCTAAGAGTTTTAAAAATAATTTCCCTTTATGAGTGTAGTGCCATTCCACCCAGTTTTATAAAATAATAATTATGCTTGCTATTTTCATTATTATAAGCTACCTTTTCAATTAAAAAAATCACATGTGAGCATGAATAATTTTTCTACCCCATGTTTTTAAAAGCTTGTGCTTATTCTGATAATTATAAAGAAGCACAAGTCATTTCTTTTAATAAAAAAATACTCACAATTAAAGTGATAGAGAAACCCAAGCAAGCATCTCGGTAGTGGCATACATAAGTTTGTGCAAAATTCAAAAATATCAAAAGAAAGAATGAAATCCAAAAGGCTTATGATGATGACAAATCGAATTAAATTTGTTGTTGGGCTTCATAATCATTATCCCAATAAGAAAAAGCATTCAACTCTACTCATAATTCCTTCCTTTGTTGGATCTTCATTGTGATAAAGACAAACTAGTACAAGATGAATTTTCTTCCTCTACGTTTCCTATGGCTCATGGTACTCATCCACATACTGTATTTGATAAAGGAGGCCAAATTTGTCCTATATATTAGTTTCTATTTTGAATCAAATGTTCAATCTTTTACATAGTTTAGCTGGAGTTTTACAAATGTTGGGAACTAATAATTGAGTGATTTCATATTTGAATATGATAGTTCAAGTGTTTGAATTATGATAAGATTATGTTATTTGTAATTTTTTTTATTATAAATTATAACAACTATCTTTTTTTAAATTAATCGTTTGTTTTTTAGTGTGGGAAATTTTTTAATCATATGAGACAAATGAGCCCACAATCTTTTCCTTTCATATATATTATTTGATAATGATTTCTTATTTTGAACTAGGCTTAGTTATAGTTCAAATGTTTAACATTAAAGATTGAATTTGAATAAAGATAAAGATGTGACAACCTAGAAATGTCATCCATATTCTTGAAGTGACTTGAATACTAGTTTATGTGAGCAAAGTATGGAAACATCCTAAATTGCACTCACATGTATGTAGGTTTATCCCATTGCCACTATATATTGTAACTATCCCACTCAAAATGAATCAAGTTTTGTTGATGTAGAAATTTTTCTAACTATGTGAGAAAAATGAGTCCAAAATGTTTCTTTTTTATAAACCTTTTGATAAAGACATATGACTAAGAACTTACACTATATACACACTCTAGCACATTCCTATGTCTCACCCAAAGCATGCTAAGTCATGTACCTCTACTTGCACTATCTACTACTTGCTATATTTTTTCTTATGCATAAATAATTGCATATATGTAAAGAGATAACACTTAATAAATCATCCCAACATGTATATTATTATAGTACATCAATTTCCTATTATAGTTCTATAGCTTTAACTCTCCTTGCAATGCCTCATATTTTTCTAAGGAAATTACTGAATGAAAAGATAGACTAATAATTTTTAATGTTTAGGAGTGAGACATTTACATGATGCATTGCACATCCATGTGCATAAGGTGTTATGACATAGCACAACAAGCTATGGGACATCATCAATATACCAAGCATGGTGGCACAAAGGAAAAGACTTCTCTAATCATATGATGAAGTGACCATGATGATCATAGAGAGCATGGAGCTTCCTCCTTGATGATGATAAAACACAAGTTCTTGGAATCATTCTCTCACAAATGCATAGAGTATGATTAGAGAAAACCTACCAGTTTACCCATTTCAAGACACCACAAAGTAATACCTACACAAGAGGTAGGTAAAATAGAAAATATAAGACCACAACCAATTGAATTGAAAATTTGTTTAGTTGATGCTAGTGAATGTTAAGAAAGCATAGGAGAATGATTTTCGTCAAGGAACTTTCTTTGAAAAAGGTCTAGAAGTGCATAATGGTTTATAAGTGCCCATTGTTTGATGAAAAAGGACAATAGAACATATATTTAATACACTAGCATGTTGTGTTGTACTCCTATAACTTGTAATGGTCTAGTTCCTACACTCCAATCCTACAAAAATGTTTAGAATAAGAATTTTCTAGAGCTAACTAGTGAGGTCTAATTTCTAGACTCCCTAGGGGTTTTCATGCAACCAAAATAATTATATGAAAGGTATTCACATAAAATAAGTTAAAAATAGGTATCTAGCCACCATAATATCTCTTTCAAAAGACACAACAACACACAAAATAGTGGTAGATAAAGTGGAACATTTACAAGTCTTTTGGGCATGTCACAAGACACCACCATTTTTACATGCATAGACACTATAGTGTAGGAAATTGTAGACCTTTATAATTTCACACTATGTTTAGGTCCCTTAATCAATTGGACTTAACTAAGATTTTAATTTGTCAAATTATGCATTCCAAACCCCTATATTTTCCATTTTTTGAAATGGAAACCTATATTTAATAAATGTAATTAATATTTTAATCACCCTAAAACAAATGTGTCCTAGAATTTTGGGCTAGGAGGGAGAATGGGTCCTCCTTAAAACCTAGGTCCCAAATTCAAATACGTTTTTAGTAGTCTTTTATTTATTCAAATTTCATATGCAATTTTTAGCTTTTAGAATCTAATTTTTAGGAAATTAGATAAACACTTGCAAATACATAGTTATTTTATCAATTCAATATCAACAAGCAATAGGTGAACTTTATATGAGAAAATATTATTGTCAAGAGCATTCGAGAGTAGATTTTTAGTCATTTTGTTTCAACATTCAAGATCCTATCATCAAGTTCAAGTTTATGTGTGTTCATGTCATCTTGTGAAGGCTAATATGTACTATTGAGCTCCTAAAGCATCCAAGCATTCAAGTATCCAAAAAATAAAGCAAAAAAAGGTCTAATTCCTTAGAGTGATGCATTTGACTTTAGTCCTCTAAGGGAAGCCATTAAATTTATGGTGAGTTGTAGAAAGAAAGTGTTCATTCATCATTCCTTCCATTTATCAATTATCATTCTATCAAGGTTTAATTGTCAAAAATAGGGTTTAACTAAGGCATACCCCCATTCAAAAAAAACAAATTTTCCTCTCTTTTTATGTGTATATTATAGGTTGAAGAAGGACTAAAAGGATCTCAAAGAGAAATTTTGCAACACTACATAAGTTGTCGCCATTATTGTCAAGCCACAAAAATTGAATGATATATCTTATTTTCAACTTTTTGATAGTGGGACCTATATCAAACTGAGGCTAAGATCCAACATCATAGGATTGCCAAAGATTTTTCTAAACACCCTAACCAAGACCATTTTCCCTATGGTGAACCTATCCTTCAACAATCCTTAAAAGCAACTTTTATTACTAGGTACATGTGTTCAAACCCTTCTCAGATTTGCCTACAAATTGTGTTTTTAGTTCCTATATCTTTGAGATCTTGTATTTTATCATCTAGGTCATATTGTTCATTAGGATTAGTTGCATCAAATTATTTCCATTTATTTCCAAATCCTAGTATCTTAAGAAACTAGAGATTTATGTCTGATTGAATCACCTTAGGGTTGAAAGTCAATCTCTACACCTTGCAATCTCTTAATTTCAATGAAATTTAGGGAAGAGGGACACCATTAGTTCCTAAGTTCTTTGTAGGAAGGACCTAGGAAACCCCATTTTTGGATCTCTCCCCTTTCCCATCTTTTCATTTCAGTGGACCTGATATTGTATGTCATCCTACCTAATTTGGAGATCATTGAAACCCTAGATCTTGGTTTTGCATTAGCTAGTTTTGCATTACATATAGAGTTACCAATTGTATACTTTCATTATTCAAATTCATTAAAAATTCCAAAAAAAATTGTATACATTTTGCATAGTAGATAGAATAAAAGTGTGTTGCAATCATTTAGATCAAAATTACATCAAAAATTGCATGAAAAAAAAGTTATCATTTTGTTCAGACATTGTCACAAAATTGTATTTTCTTTTCATATCAATTTCTAGAAATTTTGTCATTGAAGAATTTGTTTGTAGTGAGGAATAGTGAGCTTAAATATTAAATTAAACACTCAGAATTGAATTTATCAGACCCTCATCCAAGGACACATTTTCCCTAGGGAAAACCTATCCTTGTACAAACAATTTTCTAAAATTTTGCACATTTTTCAGTGTCTAATTGCTTCACTTTTATGTACCCATAGATCTCTATTTCAGCTTTAGAAATTTCATTTTTCTATAATTGTTTGCATCTAGTTCAATTAGTAAGAAAAAGTACATTGTTTAAAATCAAAATCAACAGTTGAAAAGTAATCATTTTTAGGTCCTTGCATTTAGAATCAATCCATTATTATTTTAGATAAAAAGTGCAAAAAATTTTCCTTTTCAAGTATATGGTTTTCATAAGGTGGGCCACATAGCTTGTATAATTGTAACCTCTCTACTTACAAGTATAATCTAAGTAAAAGAAATGAAACCATTGACAAGCATGTTACATATCTCTTAAAATATCTTCCATTTGTATGAATTTCATAATACAAGAAAAACCAATCATGGATACCAATGACAATCATGATAATCCTTCTCCCAACTACCCTCCTATTAGAACACAATGAAATACTGAAAGGGGGGTGAATCAATAGATATTAAAACTTTTTAGTTCTTAAAAAAAACTTTTGTAGATTCAACCCTAAACTCAAATGTGTAGATTGAAATAATAAAAGGTATAATAACCACAAGCACAAGAGAGATCAACACATAACACTAGATATGCATGGAAAACCAAAGATGGGAAAAACCATGGTGATAAATGCTACTAGGATCTACTGTCCTAATCCAGCGTCACAAGAATCAAAGTTTTGTTACAATGTTTAGGGCTACAATCCAAGGAAGCAACAACTCCCTATTAAGAAGCTATAACTTCAAGGATGATACTACACCCTAATCTAAGCTACAACTCAGTGAAAATGGAGGCTACAACCTATTACAGAGTTCTGCAATAGACTATGCATCAATTAAGTTCCTAAGCTCTCTCTCTCTTTCTTTTCTTCCTTACTCCATCATAACTAGCTTCATGAATTTTCATATTTTTCTTTCTGTTACAATTCACCTTTCTTTGCATTTAGACACTCTCATTCATTCTCTATCTCACACCCTTATTCCCTTCATTCAGTTCATACATATTTGGAATCACCATTAGGGATTTTCTACTTGCAACCTACTTTAGTAAATTTTAAAACATCAAGCCACAAAAAAATACTTTCCATCTCATTAGACATCAACATTCCCTGCATCAAGCCATACAACATTAAATTATTTTATAGAGAATTTTCCTTTGTTCTCTCTATTGAATCCCACAATCAGATTGTGCATGTAATGTTCTCTATAGATGGAATTTTATCTCAAAATGATCAAGAATCCTACTTTCTGCCACTCAGAGGATCATATCACCCTCATTAATGCTCACTAGGGTAGTTGAGTGATCTAATTCGATTCATGTCAGTTACCAGACATGACCCCCTATTCACACAAAGTTAGTTGTTCCAAATCTTTGTGTTTGAACTCTTTCCATCAATCTATTCCTTTGTGCATTGATCCTATGATCAACATTCACTATAGTGTCTTTAAACCCTGACCATTGGATAATTGATTTCTTAAACCACTATCATCGATCTATCATATCGCTCTATCATTGGGACATCATCCAGACTCTCGCAGATACAAGTAGGTCACACTGATATGCTTGGCATGCTATCTAATCAGGCCCACAACCTACATGTTATCTATGTCATGACCTTGTCATTTGCAACACTGATGCAAAATGACATATTGATCACTCATTCATTGCCATATGTTAACCATCGTCACACTTTGGTCCCAATTATCACTTGATCATTCTATCAGAGATACCTTCTTCAGGGTCCTAGTGATGTCACTTTGCCTGTCTGATGGGAAGGTCATCATTGTATCAGGGGGACAGCCTTAGGTGTTCTACCGATGATGTTCATTCATGCCGATAAGGTTTCCATAGTCATCCTCATGTTTGCACCATCATCATCCATCTCAATGCTTCGTAATCGACAAAAAGGATGTGGGTTTCCATTCACTTTATCTTATCATGCCATGCGTCTGCTTTGTCACTATGGTTGGGTCCCACATGGAGTACTTCCTTCCTTCTTATCACACGATCACTAAGTCACTACAAGTTAGAACTTTTGAACCTCTTGTCAGTGATTACTAAGTTATGAAAATCTATGACATGCCGACATATAGATATTAGGTTGTCGGAGAGACACCAATCATTCTCTCGCCAATCACATAAGGTCACACTAATAAAGTGACCATCAGGCCATCAGAGGAACTCCTGCTTGACTCCTATAAATGCACTAGTGTCCCACCGACCTGAAGAGGTTATACAAACTTGAGTGCTAGGCAGAGGGGCCTGTCACTGGATGACATAAAGGGATTAAGTTGTGACTTAGGTGATCATTAGGGTTTAACTATAAAACCTAATATCACCTGATTCATTTCTAGACGTGTTATACATCTTCTAGGCCTGCACAAAACCTTTCTAAAATCCTCTTGAAAAACCCATCACTAATCTGCATCTTTTTCACCCTTTTGACATCAATGACAACAATAGTCCAACAATCTCCCCCTTTGGCATTGATGGAAAAACTCTAACTTTTTGATCAAGCACCACTAAAACTCTACACCAATTTGATTGACACACTATAACATGAAAACTCCCCCTATGACATACATCTCATCTCTTATGTACATCTCATCTCTTTTGTTTAGCATCAATTTTCTCCCCCTTTGACATCAATGGAAAAGGGTACACTCCCCCTAAGGAAAGGCTCCAATTTTGAACTCTACAACCATCAAGTCATTAGAAATGCTCTAATTTTGAACTCTACAATTTACATGAATTGATCACATTAATCTTAACTAGGGTTGAATAACTGATCAATGAAGTTCCCCCTAGATACATGCCCTATCACTAGAGTTTAGTGATATGAGGTGGGAGAAACTACTCCCAACATCTACCTTAGGTATTCAAACTACTCTATAGGAAGGTGTTGTGTAAATATAACAACCACTTGTTCCTTAGTGTGAACATACTCCATGCTAACTTCATTATCTGCAACATTTTCTCTGATGAAGTGATACTTGATTGATATATGCTTTGTTCTGGAGTGCATCACTGGATTCTTTGAGATATTAATGGCACTTGAATTGTCACAAAGAATCAAAATAGGCCCATTGTACTCTACCTTGATGTCCTTTAATGTTGGCTTCATCCATAAGACTTGAGTGCAAAATGTAGCTACTACAACAAATTATGCTTCTATAGTAAAAAGAGTAATAGACTCTTTTTTTTACTCATGGGTATGTGTAGGATCATCATGGAAAAAACAAGCCCTTAAGTGGCGAAAAATTCAAAAAAATCAGAGTTAGGCAACTTGACATAAAAATTTGAATAAGTTATCTATATTATTTCAAAAATATGTAAGAATAGAATCTATAGCAAATTTAATGTAGTTTCTAAACTATTAGGTTTACTTTTTTTTTAAATCCATTTGGTAAAAAATTGAAATTTCAATGCAGTAGTACTTAAATTTTAGGAAAAAAATAAGAAGTAGTACCATCTTACCACCCCAACCAAAATGTAAATGTTTTATAACAAGTAGTTTTGCAAGCATTTTAGATAAGTAGAGGACTCATGTCCCAATGTGATGGTATATTTTTTTGTAATTTTTTCCACATAAATAATTAATTATAATTATTACAAATTTAAAAAATATAAAAAACTTCTGTATGTCTAACCACCTTTAACTTGGTCAAAACTTCATTAAATTCATTTTTTATCCTATAGTATGTGAAGCATAGAATGATACATGTTTTGGATCTAAAATGCGTGATACCATTTGAAAGCTATAGATGTTTTTTAATCAAAGCCTATCAATTAGGAAATTTAGTCATAATTCAAATAGAAAATGAAATAATATTTATTAAATTCAAATTAAAGCATAATTTATACAAGTGGAAATGTGTGAGAATCTCCTTTAAAAACCCTTTTCATTTCAAACAATTTTGGGTAAAAAAAAGTCGTCAGCCACATACCCTTCATATACCCATCATATCGCCACTTTTTGGTCCATCATGATCTTGCACATACCCTCATCCAAGAAACCAATTTTTTCCCTAGGAAGAACGATCCTCCACTGGTACTCTTTCTATCATCCACACTACCCACCCAATATGCATCTACATATGCTATTAATGTGGAATCTTTGCATTTGGGATACCATAAACCATAGTCAATAGTGCTTTTGATGTATCTAAATATTCTCTTGACTACATTGACGTGTGATTCTTTTGGTTCAACTTGAATCCTAGCTACCATACAAACTTCTTGCATTATATCAAGCCTTGATACAGTTAGATATAGTAGACTTCCAATCATTGATCTATAAGAAGTCTAATTTACATTAGGTGACTCATCTGATTTACTCAACTTGCAGCCAATAACCATGTGAGACCTGATTGGTTTACAATCCTCCATGCCAAACTTTTTAAGCATTTATTTTGCATACTTGGTTTGCGATATAAAAATACCTTTATCAGTTTGTGTAATTTGCAAACCAAGAAAAAATCTAAGTTCTCCTAACATGGAAATTTCAAACTCATCTTGCATGTTTGTAGCAAATATTTTGCACATTACATCACTACTACCACCAAATATAATATCAGCTACATAAACTACAAAAATGATCATTTTCTTACCCTCATATTTGAGATACAGATTGCTATTAGCACAACCTTTCTTGAATCCTTTTTGTTGTAGATATTGATCTAATATTGAATACCAAGCCTTTGGTGCTTGCTTCAAACCATAAAATCCTTTCTTCAATTTGTAAACATAATCATCATTCTCTAACAGATGAAAACCTTTTGGCTGCTCAATATATACTTCCTCTTCAAGGTTTCCATTCAAAAATGCAGATTTGACATCCATTTGATATACTTTAAAACCTTTATACACATAAAATGAAAGAAACATTCTAATAGCTTCTAATCATGCAACTGGAACAAACGTTTCTTCAAAATCAATGCCTTCTACTTGTGCATATCCTTTTCACACTAATCTTGCTTTGTTTCTGACCAAAACTCCATCTTCATTCAACTTGTTTCTAAATACCCATTTTGTGCCTATTACATTCTTGCTTGATGGTCTAGGAACCAAATCCCAAGTTTTCTTCTTCTTAATCTGATTGAGTTCCTCTTCCATTTCTCTTAACCAACTTTCATCCTTATTGGCTTCATCAAAACTTTTTGGTTCAATCTGCGACAAGAGAGCAAAGTTTACTTGTTCCTTGTCCTTTGCAAGTCTCCTCCTAGTCTACACTCCTGCATTCTTGTCACCAATTATTTGATCTACAAGATGATATTTTTGTACATATTTTGTAGGAGCACATTCAACCTCTTGCTCATTCTCCTCTTCTTGTTCTTCTTCTTCAACTCGTGCACCTATGTCATCCTCATCTGACTCACTTTCAAGATTGTTTCTACTAGGCTGACCCTAATTTGTACTTTCATCAACCCTAACATGTACACTCTAAAATTCTATGGAATATCTTATTGTAACACTTATAAGCTTTGCTTTGGCTAGAATACCCCAAGAATATCCCCTCATCACATCTTGACTCAAAACTTCCCAAGTCTTCATATTCTCTTGTAA
>VDFB02341116.1:0-11546 GCA_007258455.2 Sequoia sempervirens | reverse complement strand
TGCTCGCAGCCTAGGTACGGTCTCCATGTAAACTCCTGCATGGTGTCTATAGCATGTCTAAAGTAGCCTGTGTCCCCAATATGATGCTGTGTGGTTGCCCCCGCATAACAGAAGGCATATGGAGCTCCATGAGGTACGTCTACTATAACAGGTGGTCTGAAAATAGCGATATGCTCCCACGCCCATATCATCAGAAGCGTGGTATCGCAGCTCATCGACTGTGCCTCTCTATAGGCAATGTCATGCAAGTGGAAGTACAACATCCCTAGCACACAGGAACCCCAGGCATATACAACTCGGCGCTCGAGCATTCCCACTAACATCTCCCCCCATCCCATGGGAAATCCATGATCTCGACGGTCAGGCAGTACTATACCGCCTATCAATGTCGACTAGATAGTCTAACTGTCTATACCTCTGAGCTAATACCCACCACCTAATCTCATATTCATCAACCCCTAGCTGTCTAACGTTGACATGGGGGTAATATCTACACATCTCAGCAATCCCCCTCTGAGTATCATAGACCACCCGTGTCCCTCTAATAGGTAGTCTCAGTATCCTATATACATCCTCTAATGTCATCGTGGCCTCTCCATTCGGTAGGTGGAAGGATGATGTCTCAAAGTGCCACCTCTCACATAATGCTGTCAATAATCCCTGATTTGCCTGAATCTGGGGGATATCGGTCACATGCAACAAACCCAAATGCCATAGAGTCCGTCGCTCAGCCAGCCGCAAACTGTCTCTGAATCGAAACGTCGTGGGTCTCGACTCCCGTGTATAAATAGGGTCTAGTACAACCTGCAACAACATTATACATGCCTCATGTTAGCCGGAATCATCTATCCTAGGGCGAAATGACTGTTTTAACATAAAATGCAAATGCGTCGTTATTTTGCACATGCGTCATTCTTTTACACATGCGTCGCTTTTTCACAAATGCGGTTCACAAATTCTATATGCATCATTATTAAACAAATGCGGCTCATATTATTCAAATGAGTCACAAAACCACCATTTGCGTTGCAAAACATCAATTGTGTTTCTAAATACACATATGCGGCTATAAATATGCACATGCATTTCAAAAAGTCAAATGCGTATCAAAAATAAGCAAATGCGTTTAACCGCTAAACCTATTCTAAATGACCGGTGTAAACTTTCAAATGCGGTTTTCCACATACATATGCGTCATTCGCGCATACATATGCGGTGCAAAATTAAAAATGACGCATAACTAAAAATGCATTAAATGTCTTAAAATGCGCGCAAATGGAAAATTTTCAAAAGACAAGTTTTAGGTCCATACCGGGGGGTCCGCGCCGGCTGGTCTCTGGTATGTCTGGATCCTGTATGCATGGTGATGGGTGGCTGGAACTGGAGACATCGTCGCTATCAATCTAGAGCAAATTTTCAAATCTCTAAGCTAGGTGGGTGCAAATGAATAGTTTTTCACCCCAATTCAAATATATACCTAGGGCTTAGGTGGCAATTCTTTCCTACTGGCCATGTAAACTTCCATTTTCCATCATCCCGTAACCGTCCCTTCCATTTCCGAACCCAATTCCGTCAACTGCATTGCATTTCTGCCTATCTACTGGACTAATCGGGAGCATTTCCAAATTTTTCTGAACATTTCAGAAATTTGTCAATTTTCCCGAGGGGGCATACCTTCACCTGTTTTAATCTGGAGCATGACTGGGGCATATTTTTATCGACTTTCTTTGACACAATGCCGAAATGACATTGTATCAAAGAGGGGCAAATGTAGACACCGAAATCTAGTTTAGGCCTGCGACTTCCATATTCTTCATAATTCGTATTCTTCATGGTCATGATTAAATAATGTCAATTATTTAGTCTATTTCTATAGTCTACTTTTCATTGATTAAAATATTCTGTCTATTTGCATCTAATTCATCTTTTATTTTCTTTCTATTGTACTAAATAATCTTTTAATTTCATTTACCTAATTTTAATTTTCTTTATTTTATCTGATTAATTAAATAAATGCTTTTATTTAATTGAGTACAATAATTAACCTTTATCCGTCTTGTCGTAAAATTAAATAAACTCTTATTTAATTTACTTTATCATATTTTCAACTATAATTAAACAAATTATTTATTTAATTATTGCTTTTCATCATTTAATTAAATAAATCTTGTTTATTTAATTATTCTTCAATATCTGGTAAGTCTTGAATTAAATGAATTCATTAATTCACACTTATTTTAACACATTCTCTCATATTTTAGAGTAGTCTATGAGTTATCTAAGTATTCACTTTTACCTATTCTACATCTATTTTAATCGCTCGGGCTTAATCTTTTGATTTAATGTCTGAGTGGTGGCTATAATTCCCTTTCATCGTTAGTCAATCGCCCAAACAACTCCAATTGCGTAGTATGATGGATTAATAATTTCATTTAATTAATTAAGTGTTGTGCATGCATTCGAACAGAGAGTCATTATAATTAATCTTTATCTTTGTCATGCAAAGATATTTCTTATGTTTTCAAATGCCGAACTGAAGATTAAATCATTCATTTAATCTTTAATTCTATTTCTAATTGAATCATGTCATCACCTGTCAGCTTATTAGAATGCATACCCAATCAACAATCTCAACCATCCGTTGATCTTTCGACTACCCGGCCATTCAATAAATCAATTTTCTTCTATAAATTCGATTTGTCATTCTTCATTCAATCTCTCGTTAATTTTATAACCTTTGAGTATAATTTTGTCTCTTGAATTTTCACATTTTGCTAATCACTATCTTAGGCTATACTTGCACGAACTTGAAAATCTGAGGGCAATTATACTACACAAGCAAAATGGAGAAGGGCAATCGAGATGAATCATGGAAATACGTTTGAAAATTGGTGAGATTGTTCTAGTTTTAATTACGTTTTTTACTTTCCCATGTTCTTTGTTGCTTAACGGATGAATTTTCATTTTAGATTTTAGTATTGTATGCATGTGTGCTTCTAATGATCTTCTTTGTTGTCTATTGTGCAAAGCTTTTATTTGGCATTAAAACATGAATTAAAGCATCATAAATGGGTTGTAATTTCCCCATAAGTGTCAAAACACTTGTTACAATTATAATTCAAATGATAATATGCTCCTTCACTTCAAATTTTGTCATCCAAACCTCCAAAACCAGTTAGCCTAAAAAACCAAAATGAGAAGTCAGTGGCATGTTAGCAATTAGATAAAGTAAAAAAATAAATCACATGTCAAAATTTAGGTTTATTTTTGTTTACTAGTAAATCACAATGCTGAAATCAATTACATCATTGAATTTCATCAATAGTGTCACTTTATTAAAAAATTAGATGCATCGCTTTGTAGTAAATAGTGACATCAAATGCGTCTCTATATCAATTGTGTCGCTATATTAAAATTCATGCCGCATTAAAAAATTAGCTTAGCATTGCTATTTAAATGTGCGGTGACAAACTTTAATATGCGTTGATGTGTTGCTAAAATAAAAAAAACTAAATGCATCGATGTATAGTGACACATTATCAAATGTGTTGGTGAATTTTCAATAGCATCGCTGAACCTGAAAACACAAGCAAAACAAAGATTTAACAAGAAATTTGTTAGATTGGTTAGTTCAAGCCCTCCTTCTAGTGCCAAAATGTGACCAATGACTTAGTATAGGCTAACTACACATGATCCATTTGGATTTGAAGCATAATTAAGCCACTAAACATCAGTCCTAATAAAATCATTTAATACAAACTAAGCTAAGAAGCCGTTAAAACTGATATAAAATTGTATGTGCTCTGAAAAATAATTATTATTAACGGAATGAAGACAATGCGGAGGATGGCTCTGCAAGCGCTGCATGAGGCCGCAGCCATCTAGGCTCGGCCTGCATGTGGTCTTTTGGTGGTTGCATGTGTAGTTGGGGGTCGGATTTGTTCTCTTCTTCTCTGAAGCTTCTTGGGGGTGGGTTTTTTTACGCTATTCGGGGGGAGGCTCTTTTCTTTTGTAGCAGGTGTGTATTCTAGGGTTGGGGGTTGCGACCTTGGTGTCCAGTGGAGTGTGCCTTCTTCGAAGGGCTCTTGGTTTTATTTGGGCCTTGCTTGCTCATCTTGCGTTGTGTGCTCTTTGATGGATACTGGAGAATCTTCTAGGGTTTGTCCCAATATGGACTTTCGTTCTGCTTTTGGATCGAAACCCTCTCCACAGGGTTCAAAGATTTTTGATAATAATCTTTTCTCGGCGGAACCTGAGAAAGTCGAGATGGGCTCGGTAGGGGGGCCTAGAATTCCGAAGATTAATGGGTGCCTTGAACGGTGTAAAGAGAGGCCGAGCGTAGTCATTCCAATGGAGATGTTGGCTGAAGACATTGATTATTATGCACGACATTCTCTTTATTGCAAATTCTTAGGTTTGAAAATTTCTTTGCAATTCTTGGAGATGTGGGCTCAAAAGACATGGATGCCTGAGGGAGAGATGGAGATCCGCCTCCTGGCAAATAACTACTTCATGGTTACTTTTGAGTGTTTGGCTGATCGGAATAGGATTTTTGAAGGGGGCCCGTATTTTTATAACCAGGTGGGCTTATTTATTAAGCCATGGCATGCTGGCTTCAACCCGGTAGAGGAACTTCTGAATCGGGTTCCGGTTTGGGTCCGTCTTCCAAGGCACCCTATGGAATGCTGGCAAGAGGATGTGTTGTGCCTTTTAGCCTCGAAGTTGGGGAAACCTGTGGGTTCTTCTCAGCAAACACAATTCAAAAAGTTAATGACTTTTGCCCGGTTTTGTGTAGAAATTGATTTAAGTAAGCCATTGCCAGACTCGTTAGAAGTGAGTGCAGGAGATTATTCATGGGTGCAACAGCTGGATTATGAAACACTTCCCTTCCATTTTCGTTTCTGTCATGAGTATGGTCACCTCTTGCGCAGATGTCCAAAGGCCAAGCCTTTGGAGGCTCATTCTTCTCAACCTTCAGCTAATCCACCTAGGGTGGATAAGGGCAAGGACCCCATTCAGGGTTCTGGTGGTAGGGAAGATGGATTTATTCCCGTTAGAGGCTGAAACAGAAATAAAGGTCATAAAAGGACTTTGAAGGATAGGCAGGAGGAGGACACCTTCAACAGGTTTGAGGTGCTAGAGGATCTTAGTCAGCAGGAGGTGAACCCAGGATTTTTGGATCTAGATCATGGGACTCTGGATATTGATCAGCATGGCCCTTTAGTTGAGGCAATGCTTGCTCCCCAACCGGAGGGGGGTATGGGAGTGCCATGCTTAGATGAGGTTGGGAAAGATTCTAGTCAGGTTTTGCTCAACTCAGAGGGGATTATGGCTCCGCTTACTGATGGGACTTCGGCTCTAGGGACAGATCGCCAAATGGAGGTTCAGGTTGAGTTGGGTGGTAGTGCTGAGGTAGTGAAAGATAGTGTAGATAAGGTTCACCTCTTGCAAAAAGTTGGTCCAGAGGTGGGCAAGAAGAATATTAAGGCGTCCTCTCAGTTGGGTGTTCTGCAAAAGGTTCTCAAGAAGGGGGGGCCGGAGAAAATTTCTAAGCTGGGAAGGAAGAAGGATGAGGAAAAGATTAAGATGATAAGGGAGACTTTGGTGGAGTCAGGGTCAGTCAAGACTCTGGATTCGCATTTTTCATGCCCCTCTAAATGATAGTTCTCTCTTGGAATGTTAGGGGCTTGAACAGTGGCCCTAGACAAAAAGCTGTTCGGGATTTGATTAGGTGTCATTCGCCTGATGTTCTTTTTTTGCAGGAGACTAAGCTCTCTGTGGAGGGTATGATGGATCTTGTTCCTAAGTTATGGGGGAATGGTGGATGCCAATGCATTGGTGCTCAAGGGTCTTCTGGCGGGGTGGCATGCTTATGGAACCCGCGTAAGATTTGCCCCCTTTGGTGGGTGTCTTTCAGGTCCTCCCTTTCCATGGTGGCCTCTTGTTTTATGTCAGGGGAAATTTCTCTCTTCTCCAATGTGTATGCGCCTGTGGAGTTGCAAGGAAAGCAACTTTTGTGGTCCAACATTCATTTAGTTCGCAGCTTATTTCCCTACCATCCTTGGATTATTGGAGGCGATTTTAATGCTATCACGGAGCTTGTAGAAAAACGAGGTGGTATTGCAAGGTTGGAGGCTTCTGCATTATTGCTCCAGGATAATATTCTTGAATCTTGTGGATATCAAACTTGCAATGGTCTTTAATTTTGGAATAGGAGAATTACATGCCCTCTATCAAAGACGATATTTTGAAGTCTAGTTTTGGTGGGGATGGTTGATAAGCTCCAAATTTTAGATGGTCGGTTCTGGATCATTGGCCTATTGCTTAGTGGTTGATGTGTTCCAACCTGCAGTGGATGACTTTTGGGTTCCAAACTCATGGCTTAGGGATGAATCTCTTCTGTGTTTTTCTCCCTAGTTGTGGATCGGAAGGCAGATATGGCACCATGCACTCTTTCTCAAGAGGCCCGGATGTTGGGGCCGCATTGAAAAGATGGAATAGGTAGCATTTTGGTAATTTATTTCAGGAAAATAAAAAGGCACGAGATAATCTGGACCTAATTACCAGAGAAATTCGAGATCAAGGCCTCTCAGAGGAGCTGAGTTTATTAGAGGTTGTTGCAACAAAAGAGCTTGAGGAATGGGAGTTAAGAGAAGAGATTTTTTGGAAACAAAAGTCTCGTATTGAATGGCTCCTGGCTGGGGATCGAAACACTGCTTTCTTCCATAACTCAGTTAAGGATCGGAGACAAGGTAATGCTATTTCTTCTATTCTGTTGCCTAATGGGGAATCTTTGTCCTCTTCAGCCTCTATTTCAGCTGAATGCATTCGATATTTCTCTACCCTTTTCTCTGAGGATTCGCCTCCTGCGGAGGAGGATGAAGCTAAAATTTTAGATTGTATCCCAAAGCTGGTGACTAATGAAATGAATGACTCATTGCTTGCTCCTATTACCTTGTCGGAACTTGAGAAGGTTGTATTCCAGATGAAGAAAGGTAAAGCTCCTGGGCCTGATGGATTCCCCATTGAATTTTTTCAGGAGTTCTGGGAAGTGGTTAAATTGGACCTTTTAGAGGTTGTCCAAGAATCCTTTATGCATAAACAAATGTTGAAGTCTCTAAATGCTACATTTTTAGCTCTTATTCCTAAGAAGGTGGGAGCTAACTCCTTGGATTTGTTTAGGCCTATAGCTCTATGTAATGTTGTGTATAAAATTATTACTAAGTTGATCGCAGAAAGGCTGAAGCCTTGGCTTGATGACTTAATTTCTGAAGAGTAGGGGGGTTTTGTTGCTGGAAGACAGATCATGGATGGGGTAGTTATTGCTGCTGAGGCCATCCATTCTATGGAATCCTCAAAAGATAAATCTATGCTTATCAAGTTAGACATGGCTAAAGCTTATGATCGTGTTAAATGGAGTTTTCTATTTAAAATCCTTGGAGCTTTTGGCTTTGCTGAGGGTTGGATTGAATGGGTTAGGAGTTGTGTCACTTCCTCCTCCTTTTCGGTGCTTATCAATGGTGAGCCCACTTGTTTGTTTGGTGCTTCGAGAGGCCTTAGGCAAGGAGATCCCCTATCTCCTTACTTATTCATCCTCCTCTCCATGAAGGCCCTGGGAAGACTACTGTGTCAAAGCTGCTAGTGATTGCTTCAGATGAGTTAGAGGAAATTTCCCCGCCCCATCTTGCAATTTAGATGATAATTCCATTTTGATGGGGTGGCTAAGGTTGGAGGAGGCTCTGGCTGTTTGGATGTTAAGGCTTCCGGCAACGCATAAATGAGGGAAGTCCTTCATATATTTCTTCCCACACCCCAAAGGCATTCAAAGGAGAATTGTCGGTATTCTTCATTTCGAGAGGTTCGGCTTTTTCCCATCTTGAATCCTCATGCTTGTTCTCCAAAGGTTTCGGCAAGAGACCTTGAGAGTTTCAAGGATTGTCAGTCATTGGACCCCCAGGTGTATTTTCTTCACAGGAGTGACTCCCTTTGTGCCTCGGTGGTCCCTGGCTCTTCCTATTTATAAATGCTTTGTTCTTTCTGCTCCTTCAAGTTTTATTGGAGATTTCGAGAAATTGTCTCGTCAGTTTCTGTGGGCTGGTAATCTTCTTCATAGAAAATGGAGTCTTGTGAAGTGGGATGTTGTTTGTAGGCCAAAGCAAGAGGGGGGTCTTGGTTTACGGTGGGCTGATTTGAATGGGCAGGCCTTGGCTGCTAAGTTGTATTGGCGCTGGTGCTCTCAACAGCATATGTGTTGGGCTAAAATTCTGACCTTCAAATATTTGGGGGTAGTAGAAAGTAGGGAGGTATCAAGGTTTAGTATGGAGGGGAAAGGCTCTGTGATCTGGAGTACCCTTAAACGTGGTGCCAAGTTGGTTAAACAGGGACTTTTTTGGATTTGTAATGGGGGTCGAGATGCTCTTTTCTGGTATGATTCTTGGGATGGATACCCTCCCATTGTGTCATCTCATCCCCATCTCCAAGATTTGTGCCAGATTTTTGTGGAGGCGGGTTGGAATCATGTGGCAGATTTTAAATCTCAACAATCTTTGGGTCAAATTTCTGTGTCTAGGTGGAAGAGCCCCTTGGATTGGCCTCCTGGTGGTGCAGTGGAGGATCGTCAAGAGCTTGCTAAGATTTTATCGAGTCGTGTCTGCAATTCTCTCCAAGGGGCTGATGTGCTTGCTTGGGGACCTGACTTGAAAGGAAAATTTTCGGTTGCCTCTGGTTATCAGGTTTTGGATAAACAGGTCTTTGGAAGCTCCCAGGTTTCTTGGTGGAAGCATGCTTGGAATAAATTTGTTTGGCCTAAGTGTAATTTTTCTCTTGGCTCGTGGTTCAAGGTAAGTGTCTTACTTGGGATAATCTTTGCAAACGTGGGTTCCAGGGCCCCTCCATGTGCATTCTATGTGGTCAGCATGATGAATGCTTATCACATCTATTTTTTTTTTTTTTTTTTGTTAAGACTATCTGGCATCACTGGTGGAATCTTTGGAGCTTACCGTGTTGCCATGTCTCTTCTTTGGAGGATTTTTGGAAGAGACAGGGTTCTTCTCCTGCTACAACCTCTTTTCTTAAAATTGCTTGGAGCATTGGTCCTAGTTTGATTGTTTGGCAAATCTGGTTGGAACGTAATAGAAGAATATTCTTGGATAAAAAATTGCTCGTGGGGCAACTTTGGAGGTGAATTATTGGGGCTTTGCTGGAGACTTTGACTACAAAGTGTGACTTGTCTGTGCCGATTGCTCCTGGGGACTTGGGTGTTGTAAATTCCCTGGGTCTTGCCACAGGGGGGAAGTGTATTATGAGTAAATTGCATCGTAGGCGTGGGCGTGAGAGGGTTGCTCGTGAGGGCTTTTGGTGCCCACCTGCTCTAGGGGAGTTGAAAATTAATACAGATGGGTCTTCTAGGGGTAACCCTGGGCATGCTGGGGTTGGTGGTATTGGTAGAGATAGCCTTGGAGTGGTGGTTTTCTTCTTTTCTATGTATCGTGGTTTGCAAACTAATAATCTTATGGAGGCTAGCGCTATTCTCTTGGCGGTTGAGCGTGCGGTTTCCCTTGGATGGCGGTGGATTGTTTGTGAAGCTGATTCTCAGGTGGTTATTGATATGTTGAATAATCAAAATTTTGAGGATGTGAATTGGCAGCTTGCTGTGGTTGTTAAACAAATTATTTCTCTGTGCTCTACCTTGGAGTCCATTGTTTTTCGTCATATTCCACGGGAGTGGAATAGGGTGGCTGATGGGCTGGCTAGATGGGCGTCGGAAAAGACTGATTTTTGGTCTGTGGATGATTGGAGCAATCTCCCTGTTGATATGGCCCCTGTTCTTGAGGGGTGGGTTGCTGAGGATATGAGGTGCTTCTTGGGTGTGAATTAATTCTTGTTGTTTTTGGCCCCTTGTGGCTTCCTTCTTTGGTCTTTGTAATGCTGTTATGATTCAATAAAGTTTTTACCCTCTTTTTATAAAAAAAAAAGAAGCCGTTAAAACTAACATATTAAAATAAAAAAGCTTCAAAAACATCTAATCTAAGCCATTGAAACTTATCCTATTGGGGGAGTGGTGTTGTATTGATGTGGAATGGAAACCCTTTCCTAATTCGTAAGATAATGAGCATGTTTCCATCAATTCTATTGAAAAGAATCGATGAAACTAATTGTAAGATGTGTGATAAAATGTAATGAAAATTATTTTAACATGATAAATTCTATGATGATCGTGGTGAGTGTATGCTAAGCTATTCTAAATGTATGCAAGATGTAAGAGATTAAAACCCTTGTTTCAAAATATGGTAAATGTATGCACCTAAGTAACCATGGAAGCCATTAATGGAAGCTAAGCTAATATGATGCAAGAAATTAACCTAAAATTCTTTTAAAACATTAAATGTGAGTGCAAGATGAGAGTGAGTTTAACAACATAAGTTTACTATTAAAAGGTGGATCCGTATTCAATAAATGCAAGATCTATTTATAGAATAGGAAAAATGAAAAGTTCTAATGGCCAAGATCAAAAGGATCAATCAACGGTTTGAATGTAAGGAAGATGGAGGCATGGATCATGGATTCCCATCAAGGGTTAAGGATGCAATATGATATTTAATCAAGGGCTTACATTCATCCAAACAAACACACTTTCAAAACTTGCACAAGAAGCTTTTTTGAAAGTTTGTTACAAAAAAGGAATATTCCCCTTTTCAAATGAGTGAAGAAAGAGAATATTCTCAACGAATATTCTCATGGGTGAGGTAAATTAGATATTTATTTAATTAAAACCAAATTAAATTGTGCAAAGGAGAAGGAATATTCCATGAGAATATTCCTTTTGGAGGAATGTGCAAAGGAGGAATATTCCCTTGCAAGTGAGAGGATTAGATTTAATTAGTAACTTGATAATTAAATAAATTTTCAATTATGCAAATTAGGGGAATTAGGATATTCATTAAATAATTAATTTATTTAATGAAAAGGGGGATGTGACATGATATTTAATTAAATAACTTAGCGTTATTTAATTAAATAAGAGGACTTAGGGATTTAAATTAGACAAGTTGATTTATCCAATTTAACATGACGAAGGGTTAGCATGAAAAGGGGTGAATTAACCTAATTAGGTCAATTAGGTAAATAGATGAAAATGATGTGGTTAATTAAATAGCTAGGCTAATTTAATTAATTAAGTGAAAAGAGGATTGGTTTTTAGGATGAAATGGTGTTAGTATATCTGATTCAAGTGCACGATGTCATTCAAGAAATTTTTAAGTGTCTACACTTATCTATTTTCATTTTTATTTATTTATTTAAATAATTTTTTATTATATTGCTACATTACTTTCAATTATTCATCGATAAAAGTTTTATTATATTTATTCCATGGAGAGGCATAACCTATAGTGACAATCAATGGTGGAGTATAATGGAATGAGTATGATAAAAAAAATTATAAAATAATTATGTCAAGGGGAATTCTACATTGGCAGTAGTGTATAGAGTTTCATGTTATGACCATGTACATTAAAACTAAAACATAAATAACATATATTTAAAAA
>VDFB02341113.1:0-40076 GCA_007258455.2 Sequoia sempervirens | reverse complement strand
ATATATATATATATATATATATATATATATATATATATGTATATGTATATGTATATACATATAACATATCCTTTATATATACATATATATTTATTTATTTATTTTCTCAAGATTATCAAATGCACTATATAAAATTTATATTAAATAATACAATTATATGTTTATTAAAGTAATAATAATATATCATTACATATATATACTTTAATACCCGTATAAACATAATACTTATTTAAATTATGCATACACCACAATATATCTATATATCAGATTAATATGTATGTATGCATGTATGTATTTATCTATATATCAAGATATGCACAAATATAAATTCATGCTTTACCTTATTAACAACTTAATTGATGTATTAATATATATATATATAGTAATACTTGATATATCAATGCAAGACTCAATCGCATAACCCTAATCAAGAACATTCATAGAATAAGATCTTAACCTTAAACAAGACTAAAGGTTACTTACCATTTCACCAGCTATTGAATCAACTAATCCAATCTAGAACATGAGTGTGTGAATGCTCAGTTAGGTTGAATTAAAGGTTACTAGACCAAGTTCCTCTTCTAAGTGATACTCCCTCTCTCATACCTGAGGGCTTGAATCCGTCCTACATCCAACTTAGTGCATCACATAGGTAGTTGGTTGTTTACATAAAATCCATATCATAAGTCATTTGCATCATCCAAGCATTAAAATAATCATATTGCAATTCATATACATTCATCACATTTTCCATCAGTATATCAAAACATAATCATACCTTCAAAAGTGAAATAACACTTTAATGCATACTTCAGTATTTCATTCACTTACTAAACATATCAAAGTCTTGACAACATTTATCATCATTTTTACTTTCGAGTTAAAAGTAACCTGGTAACTAAGAAATGGGATGTAACAAGAAATTAGTATGTGAAGGAACTTTTGTCATGCACATGAATGGGATAAGTATTCTTTATGTGTATACATGTTAGGCTTAATTGATTGATGTATGTGAGAGATTTTGGATTGATGAGATTTTTGGATGATATAAAATTGGTGATATTTTAAGATAGCACAATTGTGTTTATGTGTGGCAACTTAAGATAATTTACTAATAGTCCTTGAAGGAAATAATCAATGAGTTTAGAATGCTTATTGTATTAGAGTGGTTTGGATTACAATTATTTGGGGGATGAAAGATTGGAATAAGAGGTGGAGGCTACCAAGGATTCTTAAATTGGTAATAGGGATAAGGATTTGGGAGATAGATTGGCATTGAGGAAGGCTTGGGGTGAGGGATGGGTTTCCATTATCAATAGTAAGGGGGGATGATTGATAGATGATTGTTTGAGGTGAAAGTTCAAGGGAAGCTCAAATCATCTACTTATGAGGTGCCTAGACATGGCATCCTTATCTTGGTTTAATCTAGATAGACACTATCAATCTTTTAAGGTTAGGATTAATAGATAAGTATTAGGATTAGTGGGAGAGTTTGTCCTTTGCGGTTCTTGGATTGATTATGGGGATGAGGATATGAGAAATGAACTAGAAATGAGGATATGTGATATGAATATGGATTAAGGGAGGCTTTGGATGGGGATTAGTTTCCTTTTTCAAGGTTGGAATCAAGCTTACCTGAACCTTTGGATATGTGTTGAAGATTAGTAATATAGATTTTTCTAACCAATTACTAATAGTGAAGATTGATGGATGGGTGATTAAAGGTTGTGGAAAACTTGTTTAAGGCAATATCATATAAGGATTAAAAGGGAATTCATCTTAATCCACATGACTCACATTATATCATAATAGGGCTTATATTCTAGTTGATTAACAAGGATAGTAGTAGTAGCATCATCATCATAGTAAAGTTGGCTTCCAAGGTCCTATTGCTCATTGATAATGTCATGGTGTATTTGGTATCTTGAGATTTGAACTTAGGTATAATATCTATATCTAGTTGTAAAAATATTTGCATCAATTACTTCTATGTTCTTTCTTTCTCGTGGTATTAGGATAAATGGATGGGTAATAGTGTTTAAGATGAGGCTTTGGGTGATGTTGGTGGATTTGGAAGGGTTGTTTTGGGTATGAGTTGATTGTTGATAGAGACTGATGTTTTGTGGAAGATATTAGGATAGGGGATATGAATTCTATTGATGAGGCTGGATTGGAGTTAACAAATAGATGGATGAAAATTTGGATGAGGAGGGTGATTTGGATTAGTATGAAGGGTAGATTATGATTTGGTCGAAAGGATCAAGGATTTTTTATTGAGATGGATGAAAGCATTAGGATAAGTGGATGAAGAATGATAGGGATAATATAAGATTTTAGATGCTATTTGACTTAGATTCAATAACCTAGGGTCTTCAATGAATATTTAGGATTTGATAATAAGATTTTGGATGATGATGGTAGCTTTGGTTGAAGGTTTAGCTATTGAAGTGACATTGATTGATCAATAGCAACATTTGTACTATGTGCCAATTTTCATGTGCAATAGAAACTATTGGATGAATTCAATTCCATATGCTTTAGATAATCTTCTAGACCCCTTTGTATCAATGGTAATTGTGCCAAGTCTTATTATCAAAATAGTTTGTTTTAATATAGTTTAAAATAATTGTAGCATGGGTCATGCATCTTCCCATAAGACACCTATAGTGTTATTATCATTATTTGTATATTTATGAGTATTGTGTAATTGGTTCCATAGGTAGTTGTTGAGTGATTGAGGTAATTTAAAATGTGGTTACAAGAATGGATTTATAAGCAAAATGTAAAAACATGCATAATCATCTTGCATAATAGATTGATATATTATTATTTGTGTCCTTCTCAATGTAGATTCATTTATTTGTGTGATTTTGGTTCCTATAGAATAATGGCATTATAGACCTCTAGCACCTATTCAAACAAACTAACATGGGAGTTTTTTTGAAAAGAATAACTAGATGTTGGCATTAGATGACTTTAATCATGTTTTAGACCTTTTAAAATAATGTGCATTGATTATATTTTGTTTAGCGATCAAATTTTATACATAAGTACTTCATTGATTTTATTTTGAATTGTTATCTTTTTACATAGGACATGTGTATGTTGGTGTTGAGTCTAACAAAAATAAAGAAAAAATAAAGTGTTGGTTGTTACAATATATTAAGATAAGATATAAATTGTGAAAACTTATCATAAATGATATTTTTTAACATTTGTCAATAATACTTGACTATGAAAATATGCAAAAAAAAAAAAAAAATGACTTGATTGCATTTAAAAATTATGAAACAAATAAGAAAATTTTGTACTACTCATATTTGAATGTGACATACAATAAATGAAATACATGAATCATAAGACAAAACTTAAAATTAGGAAGGCCCCATGCTTATTAAAATTCTCTATAAACATTTCGAAACTCAGTGGCATTTCATTTGTATTCATTTCAGTTTTTATTCTTTTATTTTTTCTATTTGACTTCATATTTCATTGGCCTACGCTTTGACAATTATTAAAATAAAACCTCATAGCGTCCAATAGAAAGGAACGAAAATTATTGGAGACCGCACGACATCCAAGTACTCTTAAGTTTGTTTAAGATTATTTTTATTTGTGGGAAGAGATCCAACAAATACTGTGCATTGAAATTCGAAGAAAAAACAAAGCAGGAGAGAAAGGATATAACTTTAACGTCGATATATAGAGAACAGAGCCGTCTGAAACGTGGATCTTTCAGATTTTGTTTTTCGTTGTACGGTTTCTTCCATCCAAAACATTTTTTTTTTATATGTGTACTGTAAAATTAAGATAATTTCCTGCTACTTCATCTTTCCAAAATTAAACTTGAAATTCTTATCGATCCTCATCATGACTTATTTTCACCGACATGGATAAAAACAGAGAAATGTCTTCCTACCTCATCTTTCTATTCAAAATTAAAATTAAACTTGAAAAATATGTTTCTTTGAGCCATTATTAAATTCCTTTCATAAAATAGCATTTTGATGCATGAAATGCGATAAAGAATGTACAAATGTGAACACCATTTTTTTAACAGAATTTTGAACACACAACAGGAAACTATGAATTCGTTAGATTGTCATTTTAATAACAAAGTGAAGAAAAAGCCCTTGCACATCCAAATTAACAGACAGTCAAAGAAGGCAAGGATGATCCAACGAATCAGCCCACCTTTGTGGCAGAAGAATTTGGTCGCAAGGTTGAAAACTAAGATAAAACAGAAAGTTACTTGGAAATACCCTCATGCAAAACATCCACAACTAATTAGCAATCAAAACATAATTAAATTGTAACAATATAATATTCTACGAACTCTCTCCAATTCAAATATATTGATTAATTGTGATGCGGGCCATCTCCTTTATTACCCCCGGGGGCTGTGGGAAGTAGGCGACGCTTCACTAGTTTTCTCTACAATCAAAACAGAAAATATTAAACATTAAAAACTAAAAATTTAACGTTCCTCTTGTACGATCCTTAAAATATTTCTCCTCGAAGAAAAGAGTACCACTTAAAGCACGAATATATATATATATTTAAGAAACTTGAATAGCTTACCTGTAAATCAAGACAGATTTTTAAAGAATATAGCAGAAACATGTCTATTAATAAATGTTGGCACTTACCCATTCATTAACCCATCGATCTCCCTGGTTTACATTGACGTCCACAACTCCTTTGTGAGAAGTGGGTTTATAGGTAACAAGCTTGAGATGAGGGGTAGGCCGGGCAAGGGTGGATATAATAAGTAACCAGAAAAACACTACCACAAGGAAACCACGCACAGTCTTCATTATTATTAACTTACTCCGCTGCTATTGTTCTCTGTGATTTACAAAGGAAATGAGGAGTATTTATAGGCTATTTGGTAGGTCTCTCTTCCTTAGAGAATGAGGACAGTCATATTGCTAACAGAAAAAACTTGTCACCCTTTCTTTTTGACTAGCTTGTCATTATCAAAAACACTTTTTGCCCTTGTCTTTTCCACTAGCTTGTCATTCTTATTACACCAGCTTATCATTCTTATTACACCTGCTCTTGTATAACAAATTTTGGTCCTTAGATGTAAAGTGATCTTCTGGAGTCGGTTATCTATGCATTATGAACATTAAAAAAAAAACTAGTCTATTATTTCACCTTCTTCACAATCAATATCCACTCTAATACCACCATCATTCCCGGTCCTTTAATACGCGATGAACAAGGGAAAAGAAGTGCCCCGTTTTCAACATCAACTTCCCAAAAAAAACAGGCCCGTGAAGATAATATTCCATTCCAAAACAGCATGGGGTACTTCCATTTTTGCCTTTTCCAAAAGATCACGAATGATACACATGGGTATTGTGGAAAAAAAGGATCTTTTAAATAGATTACCTATGAAGAAGGGAAAAAAATGACAAGTACTATAGTTTGAGGGTCTCAAATGGAAATCCCTGAAGTACTAAAGTTCTATAGTGTTGCATATATGTACAAAGATAATTTTAGTTGAAGTATATATGTACTCATATTCATACTAACAATATTTAATAGAGTATGGATAATTTCACCTTCATGAAATTGTTATCTTTATTAGCAATTGAGATATATGATTTCAATAGTTTTTCTTAACTTTACTAATAATTTATTATTTGATAGCAATTTTTTCTATATTTTTGGCTTCTCTCATACATACATATATAAATATGGCTCTAGGAAAATTCCCTACCAACAATTCACGGTGGAAAATTCACCGCCAACAATTCACCGTAGGAAAATTCTTCACCTCAAGGAAAATTCACCACCAACAATTCATTGGGGTGGAAAATTCATGTGCGATTAATTTTTGTGGCCGTGAATTGCTGGTGGTGAATTTTTCTTGAAATTCATCTGCGATTAGTTTTTGTGGCCTTGAATTATTGGTGGTGAATTTTCCTTGAGGTGAAGAATGTCTTCAAATGCCATTTCTATTATTAGATGTTGTCACAAGGGTCACTTTTAGCACCTAGAACTCAACTCTACTCCTCACAACTAATGGTGGTTAAATTTTCTTTGCTATAGATAAATATATAGCTACTCCAACTAACATCTAGTGACTCCTATGTGGCAGCTTAACCCCTCTTTTGGGGAAAATTTAGAAAAATAAAAAAATTCAACTCTAAATCTCTCCAACTAGGAACTTATTTTTATGGAAATCTAAAAGTACCCTTTTATAAATCTCAAAGTCTAAATCCAAAAAAATGATATTCTAATTAGTTTTATTATTTTTTAATTTATTGTAAGTAGGTTTTTATAATCAAACATAAGGTTGATTGGAAAATAAAAATATATTAAATATATGTAAAAAATAAAAAATATAAGGTGTAGTAGAAGAGATAATCCTCTACAATAGAGTATATTTTTTTTAAATCATAAAAATTCAAATAAAATTTGGCATCCCATAAAAACTATGACATTTTGATTAAGTTTGACTTTAAAAAAATAAAAATAAAAATTTTCATCAAAAATAAAAAATAAAATTTTCATGCACTAGATTTTCAAGTAATCTATATGAAGAATTTTTATTTATTTTTGTTGTGATGTCCTATCAACATCATTTTTTTCAACTAAAATTTAAAAAAATTATAAACATAAACTACATTAATTTTTCTACACTTAATTAGTTTACATTGTTTTTGATGGAGCTTCCAAAATTTTGTAATTCCTAGGGATCCTATGGATTTAATCAGCACTTTAAACCCTCATCCCCATGTTTGGATAGGGGTTTTCCTTTGAAAAAAATCCTTAACCGTTCTAATTTCATGTTGACTTGCCCTACCGGTCTCATGTTCTTTAAGTCATTACTTGAGCCATCATATGCATTTTTTTACCAACCCCTCTGACTTAGAACACCGGTCACTCAGTGGCCATCGACTTTAATGTTTTCCTAGGGCCGAGTTTTAATATTTCCCAAATGGCTTAAGCTTAAGTCATTTATCTACAAGGGTTAAATCACCATTGGCCTAACAATGGCCCCTTATTTAATGCTAACCTTGCTATGTGTGCAGGTTTTGAGATTCAAGACCATAGGAAAGGATCCTGACCATACCCCGCCAGTTTGCAAATGTAAAGTGCCAATCAGTTATGCAATGCGAGGATAGCGAGATGAAGACATGTGTCCTTATACAGATGTGGGGCCCATTCTCCACTATCTGGCCTACCTGCTATGGTTTTGAACTGACAGCAATGAATAAACATCGGGATACATCTCCACTATTCCTTGCTAGCTTGTAGGGAAAAGATGAATGCTTGTTAAGGGTTGCGAGATCAGCGAGATCCTAACACATGGATTAATCCACTAAGTCATAAGACAAGAAAATCCTGCCAACAAAGGAATTGCCATCTAATTTGGACCAATGCTATTGGCCAAAGATAGATGGATGAAGCACTGTTGGAATTCAAACTTAGTCAGCCCAATGTGAGTCGTCTGATCTACCACTGCATCAAAAGATCAATGACTGACATTCAAAATTCGTCAATAGGCATGTGATAGCCGTTTCATTCTACAACTAGTGGGCATTAATGATCTACTCTCTATAGGTGTGATCAAATTGATCTTTGTGTGTGTGGAGACTTAATTGCTAGTAATCATGAAGTATGATATACAAATTTCCATGCACTTGGGAAATAAATGGTGACAATACACATGCCAATGAATTTCCCAGTTTGCACGTGTGTTTTCATTGAGCATTGATGATTGCTATCATCACATTGTTTAATGCATAGAAGTTGAGATTTGTTATTTTTGCCAATGCAATTAGTTGTCAAGTCTTTTGAGTTTTTGCAAAAAGCTGAGGTTATGAGTGTAGGTTTTCTAGTGGCAGGATGAATAAGTATGGTGTTTCATCTATTCCAATTCAGAGGTCTTCCCGACTCAATTCGTAGAAGTTGCGTGGTGAGGACCCGGCTCAAGGACATAACGCTCATAAGAATATCCATGGAAAGGGATTTGCACCTATCATTACTAGATGTAGTCACCAACTAAAGGGTCAAGCTATGAGCTTAGAGGCGATGGGAAAAAAAGGAGAAGAATCTGTTGGGCCCTCTAGTAGAATTCAACAAAAAATTCAATAGGGTCGTGGTTCTTTCAGATGACAAAACTCACCCATTGATATCATGAACATCTCATCTGAGACTGAAACAGAGACAAATTCTAGCTACCGCTAGTATCTCACAGCTTTGGGACGAGTTCCATCCCCTGGAGTGGAGGTATTTTTCGCCCCATCTTTAGCTATTAGGACTCCTAGTAGGTGAGATGGTGTTGTGCCAAAATGAGACAAGAATGAAGAGGGGGTTGAAGTATCTTCTCTACCTCTTGTGATGATGTGAAGTGAGCGTGTGTTCCAAGGATTGCGTGTTGGTGGTAATAAGTCTTCTGGTTGTTGTAAAGGTGGTGTGTGGAATGAAAATTTTGTGTTGTTTGATAATTTCTATGGCAGTTGCTTTCTCTTTGCGTGCATGGCTGGTTTTTTTGAGGTGTTGGATGCTAACTGTATGATCTCGTGGCAATGTGAACATCGGATGTGTTGCTTACCTATCGGCTGAGGGAATTTTGGCAGCACTTTACTTTTCCCTCTTTGGTGGTTGTTGCAATTGTGGTTTCTCCATTTCAACGTGCTACTACAAAATCAACATGTGGGGAATTTTGGAAATGTAGTTGAAATTTGAAATGAAATGAAATTTTGTAATGTGATATGAATTTCGATTCGGAAGCTTGTTGGCTCCCTTACATTATAAAAGGGAATTCATGGCTCGTTTGCAAGGGTTCTAGTCTTTTGAGTTGTTAGGTCTTATATGTGAAAGGGGTAGAAATTAGAAGAATACTAGAAAATAGATTGGTTGAATTGTCTTGGTCTTTGAACTGTGCATATGAAAATCTTAAATAGTTTTGTAGAAATTACTAATATCGAAATAGATTTCATGCATAATTCACATACTCTTCTCTGTATATCTCTTGCAAATTTTGAATATATTATCAAGTATATTCTGCTCATCTTCAAATGCTTCATTTAAATGCATGTCTTTATTTCTGCTTTGGTTCAAAGAATCAATTAAATGCTTAAATGAGGTCATGAATTTGTGAGAGTTTATAGAGGATTTGGTAAGAAGTGATGTGTTATGTACAGTGAGTTTTCATAATATAAAGCCTTATGGAAATAGTCCAAAATTATCAACTTTAAAGAATTTCTATATGATTGATTGTAAGATGCATGACTTCATCACCCAATTGATGAAGACACTAGTCTATTTTTTATGGTATTTGTCATTCGAATGATAATGATGGTATATTAGGCTGTGGACTCAGGGTTAGAATGCAAATTTCTTAAAATTCATTTATTATGAGGCATGTATGTGAGATATTCTCCTTGTTCCTAGTGAATTGATTGTTATTTTCTTAGAGATTAGTCAACCTTTGAGTGAATTACATTATTTACCCTTGATAGGAACCAATCTATGATTTTCTATGTTATTCATTGAAATAGTCAAATGAAATGTTGAAAGGAACACCCTCCTAGGTCCCATAGAGCCTAAAGTGTAGGAGATTTATATGTCTTCGATTGAATCTTGTCAGTTGGCCATTCATTTTAAGGGTCTTGAGTATAGGATTTGGCTACTCTTTAGAGATTCCTTAGGTGTACTAGAAAATCACCAACATATTAAATTCAAAGTAAAGCATAATTTATATTGGTGGAAAGTTGAGAATCTCCTTTAAAAACCCTTTTTGTTTCATCAATTTTGGGTAAAAAAAAGTCGTCAACCACATACCCATCATATCGTCACTTTTTGGCCCATCATGATCTTGCACATACCCCTAAGGGGATTGGGTAGTTTTCCATTAATCAAGATAATGATGCACCTCACTCATGGCTCAAGTGCTCGTTTAGGCTTGAGATGAGTGGGAAGGCCTAGAATGGCAAGATCAACTGCCTTGTCCTCTTGAAAGGTATGTTGATCCCGCATGAGTTAGAATAGGGGCTAGGGATTGGTTGAGGTTGTCAAGGTAACCCAGGATGGGGGTCAGCAACTTAGGAAGATCTGCATTGGGTAACCCATATCGAGCTATGTGATGACACTCTTCCCTATAGCAGCCTTGTATGCCTTGTTTGTTTTCCCCTTGTTCTTCAAGTACCTCTACAAGTAGTTGTTCTTTATGTTTTGTTTGTTACTCTTGTATGTTGGAGTCTTTTTAAGCCTATGTTTGCTTGCATGTTTGTGTAGTGGGTCCTTATTGTCATCTCCTAGCATAGGGGGTGGACCTTAGGATTCTGCATGGTTGGGTGGAACATGCTATGAACTCCATTGGGTTCCCAGTTAATGTTCATGAGCATGGATGTTGTACCTTATGGAGAGATTTTAGATCTTGTACGAGACTTGAGATAGTGTTGATGTTATGTAATGTAATCATTTCAATTGTATTTTATCATGTATCTGATGTACCCTTCCTGTTGTATGTTGGGAAGTATTGATGTAACTATGTAATCATGAATGATGCACCTTTATGTAATAAAAGTGTTGTATGTACTCCTTGGGTTTACGTTTGATCATTGATGGTATTTAATTAATATGATGTATGAATGTATGATGTTCATTTACTTAATGCAATGGATTTATAATTAAATTTTGTGGGTTGGTTTAGCTTATATGTTGGATTTGAACATGTTATGAATGTATGTACGTAATGCAGTTATGATACCCTTAAGGACATAGTTAGAGCATATGTACATTTGGTTTACATTCTATGTTAGTTGTTAATATGATCTATATGTTGATTCACCCTAAAAACAAAATTGCGTCATAATTGTTAGTTAGTTGTGGTGTCCTTTGGGGTTTTGTGGCAAGGCATTACACTTGGTATCAGAGCCTAGGTTCATACATTGGGCACTCTAGTTTCATATGAGCCCATTACATTGACCTAGTTTCTTGTACTTTTGAGGTTATGTTTTCCCTTTTGGGTCATCCTCTCTTATCAACCCGAGATTTGTCCTTAGGTGGTGTTTGTCCAATGGTGCAAAAAACTAGTGGAAAGGATAGGACCCTTAGTGTAGTGTGCAATGCACCAATATTATTTCTATTGGGGATGCATTATGGACCCTAGTGTAGCCTTGTGATGTGTTTTTTGGTTATGTGAATTGGTGTGTGCATGTGAAGAATGTATGTTAAATCTAGAATTTTGTGCTTATGAAGTGATCAAATGTATTTTCTATTTCTAAAAATGCGTAAAATTATGACCTTGTGTCACATATGTTATGAGATTTAGCGTTGTAAAATGAATAAAGTGGGAATTATTGCATGTAAATGATGAATATTTAATGAAAAAAGTGTTCCTTGTGTGCATAATTTTGTTGCATTTGTGAAAGTATAACATTTTGATGTAATGAATCAACTTTGATAATAGATATATAGCGGATGGTTTACGATGTAACTGTTGTTATTCATTGATGTGGATTATTGTTTGAAGTGTCTTGGGGGGAGGGACAGTGTAGCATTACTCATTCACGAGTACCCTATTACGCTGCAATTTCCCTTCACTGTGTGCTTGATTGTTTATATATATATATATTGTTCTACAGTTTGTTTGATGCAGATTGCAGGTACCAAACATCGACTCCACCTGAACTATCAGGTCTGAGTGTGCCTTAAAAAAAATGGAAATGTTGTTGAAAATAGAGATGACAAAATATCCCCTACCCTAGCCCTCATCCTCAAGGAGGATGAGTATTCAATACATTACCTCATCAACATCATTTGATGTTTGTGGTCAGTTGGTCTTGCTTCTCGACCTTGGTTAAAGTCTACATAATTGTTTGGTATTTGGTTCGCTTGATTATTTGATGTTATTTGTATTTATGTTAAGGAAAGGTGAACATGGTATTACTTAACAAATTTTGAATTAATGTGTGTATGTTTTATTCTAACCTTGCGACTTCTAGGAGTAAGTCAAATCTTAGGAGGGGAGGATGTAGTGCCCCTCCTTGATTCTCTCTTTCATGATGTTTGATTAATTTAGGTTGGGTTGTTTGAATTAAATTGGTTTTATAATGTTGTTTGTTTTGGTGATGATGAAATAAATTATTAAATAAATCATTTTGATAAATTGATATACATGTTGTTCTTGGATATCTAGTTTATTAAATTAAAGTATTAAGTTATAAATTGATTTTATAATTAAATATAAAGATAATTATTATTTAATGTTGAGTTTTATTAATAAATTAAAATGTGGGAAAATATTAAAATGAAATAAAATAAACTAAAAGTGTGAGAAACATGATAAGATAAAATAGAATATTAAAATGGAATGTTGTAATTATTTGATGGTTTAAATATTAAAAGATAGAAGGTTTTGCATGCAAGTTCATGCACAGTTTCAAACTAATTGTCGAAAGAGAAACTGAAAGTCTATTGGAGATTTTTATTAGATTTTTGTTTTCAAGAATCTAACAATCTTTCTTTTTCGTAAATAAGTATCATTTCAAGAGTTTTTCTAGAGGATGGATTTTTAGTTTCAGAATAGAGAAAAATGGTTGGGCTCTGCAATAATAATTTGGGGGTTGGCCGTAGTTTTGGGGAAAAAATTGCAGATTATTGAAGAGATTGTTTTTGGATTTTGAGGGAGTGGTTGTTGCAGTAGAGGAGTCATCGTGGCATCAAATCATTAGCTTTGTTGAGCGATTGGATTCAGGGTCCATTGTTCTTTCAAATTTTATCTTTGTATTTGAATAACAAATTCCTGTTGCATGACATTGCTTGAAGACATAGTATTTATTTATTTTGATTCCATAAGGATACCATTAAGATATGCATTTATATAATTATATTCTACAACCATTCTATACTAGGAGGATTTGAATCCATTTGCACACCATTTGCAATCTTTGTAATCCTTAATTGTTATCTCTCGCATTTTGGCATAACCCACTACTTATCCTTTTGTTGCAATGGCCATCCTTTTGCTGTGTAAACTTCTTTTATAGAAGGTTGGCTTTACACCAACCATTTGCATTTGTTGAAAGTTATTTGAGTTTTTTTTTAGAAAACTAATGGGAATGAACCCCTCATCCGATAATGGGATATTTTGGGTGTAGTCCATTCACCCTAACCTTGTTGATTGATGCTTATTCAATATGTTGGTATTCAATCACTGTTCTTTGTGATTCTTTCCCTGTGCCCTCTGTGAATGCTTATATGGTGATGTCCTTGCTACAATTTTATCTTTTGTTGTATATTAATAAATATCCTTATGCTTGGAGATTGATGAGTTTTTCAATAACTTTTGGATTTTGATGAGTATGTACTATTCATTGGTTACTGTCTTAGACGAATTCATTCCTTGTGCCTACCTCTATTTTTGTATAAGCTGAGTTTTCCCCACTTTGGTTCCAATCTTATTTCGATAGCCATACTTGATAGCATCTGATTTACCCTTGCACCATACTCTTTGGAAACTTTGATCTCTTCTATCTTGATAGTTACCAAATATTAAGCCTTGTGTTCTTGCGGCTGGGCTTAAGTGTCACACACTAAGCTATGACTGTCAGTCAAAAACCCGTTTCCGTTTCTGTCTTCTTGCATGCAGGCTATGTCCATCTAATTGATCTGCAGAATCTGTCTCCATACGCAAGAGCAGTTTTTAATGTCAAAATGAAAGACTTATGATTAAACGTCCAGCGAAGAAGCTTTTTCAAGGATTTGATATTTTTTAAAATTTCAAGATTTTAAATATGATCTCAATGATCAAGCTCTCCAAAATTTTGCTCCCCCTTGTGGTGTTCACCTTAACTTCAAGGTTTCCAATAATATTGATTTTTGAAAGTAAGTTTTTTGTTAGTTAAAGATGAGATTTTAATGATAAAGGATTCTTTCATGGAAGTAGTGGAAAGAAATTTGTGGATGAAAAGATTGTGGAGTGTGGAGTGAAATGTGGGTTTTTATCACTTAATTTTTTTTTAATTTTTGGTAGTTTTTTAATGAGAAGACTCGTTTGAGTAGCATCTCCATAGTGATTTTATATTTAAATAAGCATATTTGTTCAAATAGTCTTTTAATTATATTATTTTGAAATTTAAGTTATGCAATATTTGTGGGTAATTTGAATAATATTTTGTAAAATTTGTGGAATAAAAACATTGTTAATGTAAATATGTAGGATTAATTAATTGTCACAAGAAGTTAATGATTAAATATTTTATATATTTTAAATAGTAATAATTATTAAATATGTTAATAAATGTATATGAAAAATTAAAAAATTATTTAATTTTAGATTTGATGTTTAATTATATTATGACATACAATTTGATTATGCAAGTGGTTTTGAAAATTATGCAATATTTTCTTATACTTGATTTTTTTACTAATAGATGGTTTTGTGTCAATTTGAATGAGTGAAGTTGATTTGTTGTTAGTTGAATATTTTTGAGTATTCATTGGGTTTGTTGGAACATCTATGTCTTTGGTAAATTTATGTCTAATATATCAAGATTTGTGATTGTGTTAATTTTGGAATTTTTTTTCCATTACTCCTAGCATATTCAAGGTCAAGTTAAAATTCTAGGTTGACCAAAGTCTAGTGGACAACCTAATGAATGGATTTGGAAAAAAAATATGAAAACACTATACCATGTTAGAACCATAATTTATGGTTCAAGACCATAATCTACAAATCTCTACCATGGAAAAGTATTAGGAACATAATTTATAGGTCAGGAACATATTATTCAAGTTAAGAGTAATTTTTACAATTTTTTTGAAAATACAAGTTCTAGAGTTCTAAATGATTAATTTTTTTATTTCTAATGTTCATATATAAAAAAATAATAAGTAATTACCATAGTGGAATCTTTCTAAAAATTATGTATGGTCAAAGTTGAGATTCTTATCAAACTTTCTACCATGATGAAATTTGGATGATGTTACTTGGTTGTGAGTAATTGATGAATTTGTGATTTTGGTGTGTGTAAAAATTCTAATAAAAGATTAAAGGAAAATTTGACAATATCCACATATAGTAAATGAAACCCTAAAAATTTATAGCATACTCTTTATATTTCTTTACAATAATATTCACCTTCTTTATATAGACCTCTTCTTGATAACATTATGGAGGGGTACACCATTAAACCAATATTTGTGATTTTAGAGAGCTTGATTATTGACATTCTGGAGTGAGATTTTCACATTTTAGATAGTAGAAAGGGATAGAAGGCACTCTAGATCAAGATTTTGAACTTGAGTGACCTATAGGGAAAATCAATGGAATGGGAAAAGAAGCAAGAAATATCAATCAAGTAGAGTGAATATTATATTTTGATGGATTTATTTTCTTTTGGTTTGATGGATGAGAGCAATATATTTCAACTTACATGCTTTATCTATGGAATTTTTTACTTTTCTAAATTTGATAGGGATATGTCAACCTCATACAACTAGGAAGATGTAAGGGCTCATCACCAAAGTTTAGACCAAGTGAGTATAGACATCATGAAAGTGGAATAATGGTATGTGGAATGTGTTTCTTTTAAAATGCAACATTTGACAAGGAAAGAAATGGGTGATTTTCTTATAAGTATATATGAGTTAACAACGATATCAAATATTATGAAATCTATCTATGGTATTTGAAAGAAAACTTTAAATGAGTAAAATTTACAAACAATTTTCTTAATAGTCAAGGTTGCTTATCAAATTTAGGCCCTAATATTATGACAACATTTTATAAAAGTGACAAATTTTTTCAAACTATTACAATCTTTGTAATGATCATTTTGTATTCACAATGAGATTTGTCTAGCTCAATAATAGATTACTAAGTATGTTTTCATCTATAATACTCAGACCTTGATTACATTTTAATGATTTGATCAATTATTTTGTGCTTCTAGTTTCTTTGAAATTACTTCTCATTAACTTTGACACCATCCATTGATAGGTACCAATTTGGGAATGTATTGACTCCATGAAATAATTAAAAAGAATAAATCATTACACTAACCATTCTAGTTTAGTCACACTCTCAAGTAGCCCATGGTTCTACAATAAATAAGGTAAAAAGTTACATAAATTTTGTTTGTCACTTTACCTTGTGGTCTATGTGGATTGCCTCTACCTTACACTCATTACAAAAATGATGAAATTAGCTATGGGTGATCCCACAATAGTGGCTTACAATTTTTGGCCAAACTGACACTAAAATTATTATTTTTAACTAAATCTTCACATTCGTGCACCTTTTAGTGGCTAAACAGTGAGGAATTTGAAGATGATGCAAACTAGAGTCTCATCACATTTTGTTTGTAGATTCTAAAATATTTTTTCAAAATTTTGGAATCAGATTGCACTTATTTTCCATCTCCCACAAAAACTGATTTTTCTTTAAAACAACACTTTTAAAAAGTGACGAGACTCCATAACATATAACTTTTTCCATGAAGGGTAAATTTAATTCTTTCGAATTTAGATTCGGACCGATATCTAGTGCTTTCCACTTGGTTAGATAGTTTTTTTGAATATTTTTTCTTTAATCAAGTTTCAGTCCAATTACAATTCACATAGCAATGCATTGTATTGACAAAGTTTTTTTGTATATATCAAAATTCAAATTTTTTTTGTTGGATCAAGGACTTCAATATCTGGTGCACTCATATTTTTCAATTTTTTTTTGATAATCTGCTATTTTTCCACTTTTGCAAAACAAAGACCTTCATTTTCGATGAAAACCCTATGTTTAATAAAACTAAAAACACAAATACATAATAAAGCCAAAACATATTAAAATTATATTTTGTTGGATAGCTCATTCGAGGACTACCTAATTCTAGTTGGGTTTGTGAATATTCCTCCATTTTCATCCTCAACCAGAGCTTTGAAGTGCCAAAATTTAGGTTTTTTTTGTCTCAGGTGGGGGATGAGAAATTAGGGGGGTTCGAGTAGCGAACCCATAGGGGATCATTCAAACCCTGGTTCATTCGAACCCCCTTCAATATGCATTTTTTCTTTTGTTTTTTCTGGGAATTGTGGGCCCAGAAAATAGGTTCGATCGAACCCTAGTTTAGTTAAACCTCTTTTTGGTTCACAAACTTGTAGGTTCATTGAACCCCTAAAACTAATTTTTTTCCATGGGGTCATTTTTTCTCAGTTTTCCTTCCTTCATCAAATTGTAAACCACTATTGTGGCTTCACCCCTATATAGAGGTTTTAAGATAGCTAGTTTTTCTTAACGAGTATAGTGGCATATATGAAGTTAAGTCAATATAGGTTGGGTTTAACTATCACCATTTTTTTTGTCCACTTTTTTAAAATAAAATCTCTAGGAATACTCTCTTGATTCTAAGTAAAACTCAAAGAGTAGGAGAGTAAACCCACTTTCATAAAGTCAGCGTTCAACCCTCTATGTTTTCTAGATAAGCAAGTTTCACTTTCATGATGACAACATTGGCCTTGAAAGCGAAAATATGTTCTAGGAAGTGGATCAGTCGTTTAGGAACCAACACACTCTTAGTTATTTTTCTACCAAATGGTTCTTAAAAATACTTAATATAACAAAAAAATAGGGGGATGAACACCAAACACTATTTATATTTTATCACCTTAACCTTAATCATTTAAAAATTATTTAGTAGTTTAAAAATTAAACTAAAGTACTACAATTTTTATTCTTATTATATCTTTAAATTTTGAGTGTACACATCTCAAATTACTCATTTAAGTTCAACTTTAGTTGTTTCCAAGAAAAAAAATTGGTCACTTTAACCCCCTTTTGGCCCCCAATTTTTAGGAACTTCCCTACCCATTCTTAGGTTAGAAGATAACACTTTGTATAGCTAATTTATTGAAGCATGAAATTAAGGTTTATTTTTATATTCTAGTGTCACAGTTGAACATTTGAGCATGATGTGCTAGCTTAATATTTTCTCTCTTTTCTTCTACATAGAGGAGCCCCTATGTATCTTTTTAGAGGACTTGTATTTGTATAATGGTTAATTGATCAATAAACTTAATAGTATGTAATATATTATCTTAAATATTTTTAATATTATCTTTGTTTATGTTTAGCTATTATGTGTACATTTTTCTATTGATTAATGTGTCATGAAACTTTGTTATGCTTAAATTTCTTGATGCAATTTCTCTCCCTTTTCACCCCCACACACCAAATTCAATATTAGCTTAGGATAGATAGCGATCTAGCTCTCAAATCCTATATATTGTCTTATAGGTTCCACCCGTATTATTTTTTATATTGATGAAACTAGGATTGAACTAGGGCTTGACCCTTTAACATAGTAGCAACCAAGATGTTAGAGAAACTACTCTAATGAGATATGAAATAGAAAAAGTAAAAATAAAGAGAATCAATTGGTCATAATAGGGCTGCTAAGTGCACAATATAAGAATAATAATGGGTGAAGCCACAATAGTGGTTTACAATTGAAGTGAGGAAGGAAAAATCACAAAAAATGAATGCATGGAAAAAAAATTGATTTTAGGGGTTCATACGAACCTATTGGTTCGACCGAACCAATTAGGGGTTCGGTAGAACCTAGGTTCGGCCAAACCCTCTTAATACTTTCCTGCCAAAAAAGCCATCAAAACCCCTTATAGAAGGGGGGTTCGAATGAACCTTGGTTCGAGTGAACCCCTAGTGGTTTGCTCAAACCCCCTTTATTCCTCATCCCTGAGACAAAAAACTGAATTTTTGCACTTCCCCTACAGGATCCCTAGACAAAACCTTGAATTTTGGCACTTGAGTCGTTTGAGGGATGAAAATGGAGGAATATTCACAAACCCAAGTGGAATCAGGTAGTCCTCGAATGAGCTATCAATCCAATAATTTTAATATGTTTTGGTTTTATTATGTATTTGATATTTTAGTTTTATTAAACATAGGTTTTTCTATTGAAAATGAAGGTCTCGCTCGCACATGTGGAAAATAGCAGATTATCAAAAAAATTTAAAAATATGAGTGCACCAGATATTGAAGTCCTTGATCCAATAGAAAAAAAAAATTGAATTTCGATATATACAAAAAGTTATGCTATATGTTGCACTATGTCCGAATTGTAATTGGTTTGACTTTGAAACTTTATTAAAGAAAAATATTCAATAAAAAACTATCTAACCAAGTGGAAGCACTAGATATTAGAATCTGAATCTAAATTCGAAAGAATTAGAATTTTATCTTCATGAAAAAAAAGTTATGCATTATACTAAGCCACTTTTTAAATTGTTGTTTTTGAAAACTAGTTTTCATGGAAGATGGAAAAGAAGTGAAATCTAATTCCAAAAATTTTGAAAAAAATATTTTTAGAATTTGGAGACAAAATGTGACGAGACTCTAGTTTGCATCATCTTCATATTCTTCAAGGTTTAGTCACTATAGGTGCCCGAATGTGAAGATTTAGTTTAAAAAAATAATTTCAGTATCCAGTTTGGCCAAAAATTGTAAACCACTATTGTGGGATCACCCTAATAGGACAAAACATATAACCACTACCAATCAAATTTTGTAATTTTTTAGCTTCCTACGACTCCTTAGATAATAAATTAACTAATAAATTGACCTTGTCTTCAAAAGTGACCTCCACGAGTTCTCCAAATTGGGTGCTTGTGTCTCTAAAATATTTCATAGTTTTGACTCTCTTTCTTTTTGGAGTGACCTCATGAGAAGTATCTCATTTTATTTTGTGTACTCCATCCTATAGTACACAAATATCGGTAACAATGTTTGTAATTATCCACTTATATTGTTGCTTGCAATCCTTTCCATATTCTTACTCCTACATGGTGTATTGGCACTTGAAAATGACCTTTAAATCAATCTGATAGGTGTATTTCATGGAGATGTGTGCCACACATTCTCCCTCTTATTGAATTATCCTATTCATTTTTATCTTCTTATACTTAAATCTGACCAAGGTCTCTCTAGAAATGGTAAGGATTGATATAATAAAATATTTTTACTTCCCCCTTTGTAACTTGACAAGTCTTGCAATCTTGAATAATTTTTCTCATTTCTTTATATTTAAGACCAAAAATAGTTGGCATTCACTAATTCCATAGAATTATCTACTCTAAAATGATATTCTAAACCACCACTATGCTTATCCTTGATAAATTCTCCCTCATTGAGCTTCTACGAATGCACAACTAATTACCTTTCAAGAACATCTCATTTTAAATAAAATAATCAAGTCACTTACTTCTATCTATATTTTTTGGTTCATTACATTCTCTCCCTGCTTCCATATAATTAGGACTAACTTCATACAAATATTTCAACTCTTTAAATCCAACTATCTTTATTGTCATATCTATCAAAAACAAATTGTCTCCTACTTATTACATCAACTACCTTATTTGAATTTCCACTTTTATGCTTCAATGCAAAAGTATAACAACATTGATCATTCATTTTCTACACTATTGTTATGGTGATGTTCTATTTTTAAAAATATATTGATTATGTATTTTTTAATTATCTAATAAAAGAATAATCGTATTTATCCACACATATATCATGATTAAAAATTAATAATTCATTATAATTTACCTTAATGAAAATCTTTCGATTGACAAAATGAAAAACTATTTAAAAATTCAAGTGAACTCTCCTAAAAAAAATATTATTTTTCCAATTAAATCTTAAAATAAATAAACCTAAATTTTTTATAATTATAAAAAACGATAAAAAGAATATAAATCTTAAAATTTTAAAAATAAAAGAAATAAAAAACAAAAATATTTACCAATATTAAATAAAATAAAATAAAAACAAATGTAAATATAAGATGTTTTAACTACAAATTTTACAAAATATTATTCAAATTACCCACAAATATATTGCATAACTTAAATTTCAAAATAATATAATTAAAAGACTATTTGAACTAGCAAAAACCTACATTTCCTTCCACACTACAAAATCTTTTCATCGACAAATTTCTTTCCACTACTTCCATGAAAGAATCCTTTTATCATTAAAATCTCATCTTAACTAACAAAGAACTTACTTTGAAAAATCAATGTTATTGGAAACGTTGAACTTAAGGTCAACACCACAAGTGGAAGCGAAATTAATTTGGAGAGCTTGATCGTTGATCGTTGATCGTTGAGATCATATTTAAAATCTTGAAATTTTAAAAAGTATCAAATCCATGTAAAAGCTTCTTTCACTGGACGTAGTCTTTCGCTCTGACATTAAGTACTGCTCTCTACATATGGTGACAGACTTTGCAGATCGATTAGATGGACGTAGCCTGCACACAACAAAATAGAAACGGGAACAGAAACGGAAACAAGTTTTTGACCAAAAGTCAGGGCTTAGTGTGTGACACTTAAGCCCAGCCTGTGCTTGCTATGTAATGTGATTTCCCTCTCTTTGATAAACAATGTATATCTTCTATGTTTGGATATCAGTTTTATATTGGTAATTCTATTTAATGGCATTCAACTTTATTTACTGTATTTTATTTTACATTGGATACCCAATATTGTAAATTTGATATCTTCTTTATATATTCTGCTCTTGGTTCCCTACAAACATAATTTTCTGTGGTTAGATACCTTTTCGTTGCACCATCATCCCTTCATGTGTGAAGTTCATTGTTTTCTTTTACACTATTTGATATGATTTATGTTGTAGTGTTAGCATGGCTGCATATCAATTTTACATGGTGGCATGCTTTCAATAGTTTGTATGTCTCATCTTCAACATCTCTCTTCCTCATCATTTTTTCTAAAATAGGTTGTCATTAAGCACATGAAACACAGTCCCAATCTCCTCTCTCATGCAATTTTATTGGCTTAACTCCTCCTTGCATCTTTCCTTTAACTTGAATCATAGATTGTATGCTAAATCAAAGGAAATCCTTTAATAATATTTATCCATCTGAGAAATAGTTGTAGGTAGAAATTAGACGAGGGTTGCAAAATGTAGAGATTTGCTGCTTTTCATCGAGTATAGCATCCAACTTATTCTTCCATAGTGTTTTTACTCATCAATCAAACAAGTATTAGAAAGTTGGGTATTTGTTGGTTTTGCTGAGTGGCACTTCAACATATTCACCATTTCCCTATTGCATTCAAAAGAAGTTGGAGCTTATAATATACTAGCAGTTGCACAATATTCAGTGAGCAACGGAATAGCCGATAGGAACAAACCGATTTTATTTTTCCATAAAACTCTCCCTGCCGGCATCAGTGTCTATTTCTCTCTGCTTATCCCTCCTCTCTCTATTTCTCTCTCCTTATCACTCCTTCTTTCTATTTCTCTCTCCTTATCACTCCCTCTTTCTATTTCTCTCTGCTTATCTCTCTCACTCATATACACCCACTCCCTCTTTCTCCTTCTCTACCTCTATCTCTATCTCTCTCTATTTTCGCCTATGTATACCTCTTTCTATTACTTATCTCTATCACCTTCTTTATCTCTCACTCTTTCCCCCTCTATCGATATCTCCCTATCTCTTCCCCCCCTCTCTATCTATATCTCATTATGTCTACCCCTCTCTCTCTTATCTCTCTATATCTTTCTATCTATATCTCTTTATCTATCTCCCTATCTTTCTCCCTATGCATCTATATCCTTTCCCTTTCCCCCCTTCTCTCTCTAACTTATTCATTCCATATCTCCCTCCATCTCTTCTACTCTGTATCTTTATCTTTATTTCTCACTCATCTCTCTATCTCTTTCCATCCATATCCTTCTCTATGTATATCTCCCTATCTATCTATCTCCCTATCTCTTTATCTCTTTTCCTATCCCTCTCTATCTCTCTATATCACTCTCTATCTATATATCTCTCTCTCCCTCTCCCTCTCTCCCCCTCTACTTCTCTCCCCCTCTCTACATATATCTCCCTCTTCCCAATCTCTCTCTCTCTTTCTCTCTCCCTCTATCTCTCTACCATCTCTCCTTCTCATGCTCAAAGCATTCAACTCCACAATATAGCCAAGTAGATTAGCAAGACTTAACAAAATATTATTTAATTAAGGAAAAGGTTTATTAATTCTTTAACATTGTTAATTTTAGCCACACTTAATTTATTTTTCTTATTGCTAATTTTAAATATTTACATTTATATTTACAAAAAAAAGCTATAAAATAATGGATGAAGTAGCTATTTTTTAAAGATTTGATTACAAGTAAAATAAAAGAAAGCTGAGTTTAAATATTTAAAAAGGTGAATACAAATATTTTAATTTCCTAATTGTAATTGAATAACCATAAAACATAAAATAGCACATACAAACATTAAATATTAAAAAAATTGAATACAAACATTTTAATTTCTTAATTGTACCTGGATAACTACATAACATTATCTTTGTAACAAATAAATAAAAATTATGTAATTTTTATAACAATATAATGTGAATAAAATATAATTTGTACAAATTAAATTGATAGTTGTTAATTTACCCTTCTTTAAGGTGGTATTTAACAGAAACAGATCTGAGTCTTTCAGGTAGACAACTGAACAAACAAACCACTGATATATTTAAATGGTAATGTCTGCATCTCCAAATTAGATATCTTAAGAAAATTGAATAGTGTTAATGTTTCAGCTCAGGACTTAAATTTGATGGTTGTATGACCGTATTTAGAGATTTTTTGCTGTAAAATACAATCAAAATTTTAAGAAGATTGTATCAGATGAAAGGAGAGATTTTGGATAGACTGAAAATTTGTACAGAATTATAATGATATATATATTGAATCTATATATAATTTTACTTGCACTAAGGTATATTATAATGTTTTAAGGGCACCTTTGAATAGATAACCTTCATTAAAAAAATTGTTGACAGACAAGGTTGACTGTCAAATTTAAGCTCTGCTTCAGCTACTCAATTAAACTATTAACCAACTACATAAGGCTAACTATAGAACATAGGAAAAGGAGGCTACTGCAACTGAATGTCGCCGAAAATCAAGCCAATAGGTCTACATTTCCTGAAGCTCTTCCTCTTCATCATCAAAATCACCCTCATATGCAGTTGCATCCTGGTATTGTTGATACTCAGACACCAAATCATTCATGTTACTTTCAGCCTCTGTGAACTCCATCTCATCCATACCCTCACCAGTATACCAGTGCAAGAAAGCCTTTCTCCTGAACATGGTAGTGAACTGCTCACTCACACGCCTAAACAGGCCCCTGGGAGGAATGTCACATACACTGGATAAGACATTGTTGGGAATCCACTCCACAAAGTAGGATGAGTTCTTGTTCTGCACATTGATCATCTGTTCATCCACTTCCTTGGTGCTCATTTTGCCTCTAAACATGGCTGAGGCAGTCAGGTACCGGGCATGACGGGGATCTGCTGCACACATAAATTCACTACTAATTTTTTCAGATCTGACTTCAGCTGCCTAGGGAACCGGAGACAATAGGTCACCCCACTCATGGTCGCCGAAATAACTGTCCTTTTGCAAATATTCAAAAACTGTAATAGTCAGAAATCGGATTTAACGCCCCTCCTGCACATTGTTTGCTTGGCATGCACTTCACCGGTGAGCGAACAGTTAATTTGATTGGATAAGCCGTACGTATAATTTATTATATTCGTTTCCTTTTGACCAAACCACACAGCCAATACCCAGCTCTGAATAATTAAGCCGATAGTTGTGGGGTTCCCACCGGCGTCAGACTGCTGGAAATGCCGGTGGGTTCCCCACGAATAATAGCCTATCGGCTAATGATAAACTTTTCCCTCATCTTTTAGAGACGTGTTACTGTATTGAATGAATAAGTCGTTCCTTTCCTTAGATGAGAAAGAACTCCATAGGATTACCATTTATGGTCCTTCAATAAATTGCATATACATCTGAATATTGGCAAATATTTCTATTGTCTTCCTTTTGATGTTGGATAATTTCAATGGGCCTTTCTTTAGCATTCTATAGATACGTTTTTGGGTGGTATTCGATATGCATATTCTTTACTCATATTTGATGTTGAATATCTATATATTTCGATTTCATTTTCTTTGGTTTTTATTTATGGCTAATATTCAATGTTGAATATTCGATGTTGAATATATATATATAGCATCTTGATTGAATTTAGGTTGCAATCTAATGTTCTCCCAAGTTCTAATGGTTTGGAAGATTTCTTATGATTACTTTTGCATTGTGTTTGTATTTGTTATGTAGTTAAATTAGATTTTTTTATTGCCTTTGACCATCTTTAAGAACTTTGGAGATCTAGTGTTTTGTATTTGATGATTTGTGTATATTCTAAATGAATAAAGATATTTGTGTGTGATATCAATTAAATATATAAGTACTAATATATATATATATATGTGTGTGTGTGTGTTTACTTTTGTTTGGTGTTAGAAAAGAATATTTCAGTCTTGTAGTTATTTGAGCATGTAGTAGTGAATTGAAAATAATTAGAAATGAAAATGAATTATTTTAGTTATATATAGATAAATGAAGAATTTTAGTTAAATGAAGGAATAGGATAATCTATTAAAATGATGATTTCTTAATACTTGGTACTAGTTGATATGTAGACCCTTTACATGATAGATAATGTTATTGTATATCTTTTGACCATTAAACTTAAGGTTTTCATTGTTTAAGGTTTTATTTATTTATTTTTACTTTATTGAAAGTATTTATCTTGAGTTTAATTGTGGTTTTATTTATAGGTTTAATTGAGGTCATTATTTTATCTAGTCCCATTATTAAATCCAAATTTAATCACAAGTAGATTATATCCTATTATAGGATAGATTAGAAGAGCATTTATTATTTCTTGATTTTGTTGTAGGAGGACATGTCATTGCCTCTATTGATATCAATCTTATGCCTTATGTAACCCTAATTAAGTGTTATATAGTTAGCTTCTATTCATTTCATTTTAAATTTGCTATGTGGATATAATGTATCTCATGGTTGCACTGTTTAATGTGTTTAGTGGAATTTGGGTAAATATTGGTTATTGTTCAAAATGGATGTTTTAATTTATCTTTGGAGTATTCATGTTTGTAATGTAATGATTACTCGAATTGAATACCATGTCGTTTATTGGCAATTGGGGGTGAATTTGATAATTGTTTGAAAGTGGGTGTTATTGTGTAGGTTGAATTCATGATTGAAATGTTTATTTGTTGCTCGCCTAGTTTGAGGTGTTGAATTAGTAAAAATTAAAATCTTTTGATTATTGAGGTTGATTTTGATTTTGAGTTGATTTTGGGATTTGTGTTATAAGGAAGTTCTTATGCGAAATTGTTATGGTAATCTTCCAGAGGTTAGGGAAAGAGTTTTCTTTATTATTGACTTTTCATGTTGGTTTCTTGTGAACACTTGATTCTATACTTGATTTATGATTATGTAGGTTCTGGCCTTGCACTGTGGAATTGTTAACTATGGAGACTTTGTGTGAGTTGGTGCATGCCTTGCTTTATGTGATAGTTCATGTGACTTTTTATGTTGTACAAGTTGGATTACCCAGTTAGTGGACTGTAGAGTCTTTTGTTGCTAGTGGGGGGACTAGCTTTCAATGGGGGCTAGGACCCAAAGTGGTGCCCAAGGTAACTCATTGAGAGTTTCTTTAATCTAGTGATAACTTAAAATGAACTAGGGGGATTGGGTAGTTTTACATTAAACAAGATAATGGTGCACCTCACTCATGACTCAAGTGCTCGTTTAGGTTTGAGATGAGTGGGAAGGCCTGGAATGGCAAGATCAACTACCTTGTCCTCTTGAAAGGTATGTTGATCCCACATGAGTTAGAATGGGGGTCGGGGATTGGTTGAGGTTTCCAGGGTAACCCAAGATGGGGGCTGATAATCTAGGAAGATCTACATTGGGTAACCCATATCGAGCTATGCGATGACACTCTTCCCTATAACAACCTTGTATGACTTGTTTGTTTTCCCCTTGTTGTTCATGTACCTCTGGAAGCGATTGTTCTTTACTTTTTGTTTGTTACTCTTGCATGTTGGAGTCTTGTTAAGCCTATGTCTACTTCAATGTTTGTGTAGTGGATCCTTATTGTCATCTCCTAGCATGAGGGTGGACCTTAGGGTTCCACATGGTTGGGTGGAATGTGTTATGCACTCCATTGGGTTCCCAGTTGATGTTCATGAGCATGGATGTTTTACCTTATGCAGAGATTCCAGATCTTGTACTAGACTTGAGATAGTGTTGATGTTATGTAATGTAATCATTTCAGTTGCATCTTATCATGTATCTAATGTACCCTTCCCATTGTATGTTGGGAAGTATTGATGCAACTATGTAATCATGAATGATGCACCTTTATGTAATAAAAGTGATGTATGTACTCCTTCGGTTTACATTTGATCATTGATGGTATTTAATTAATATGATGTATGAACGTATGATGTTCATTTACTTAATGCAATGGATTTATAATTAAATTTTGTGGGTTGTTTTAGCTTAGATGTTGGATTTGAACATGTTAGGAATGTATGTACCTAATGCAATCATGATACCCTAAAGGACATAGAGCATAGGTACGTGTGGTTTACATTCTATGTTGTTAGTATGATCTATATGTTGATTCACCCTAAAAAAAGTAAAAACTGTGTCATAATTGTTAGTTAGTTGTGTTTTCCTTTGGGGTTTCATGGTGGGGCATTACTATTGTTGGTAAATTTTGATTTGGAAACAACGGTTGCAGTGAAGGAGGATTTGGAGGGTTTTCATTTTGTGTAGGATTAGGGTTTTCATTTTGTGCAGGATCAAGGTTTTCATTTTGTATGGGGTTTGGGTTTTCATCTTCTGCAAGGTTTGGGTTTTCATGTTGATCCATTTTAAACTTGTTAATTGATAAAAAAAAATTAAAATTAACGATGATTTTAATGCAATAAAAAACCTATCAAATTTACCCTATTTTTGACTAATTTTAAAAAAAAAAAATGCAAAAAGAATATAAATTGAATAAAAACACAAAAATCCAAACATACCTTTGAAATTTGTTTGATTTTGGGAAAAATGAAATCCTAGGAATAGATATCCGAGTTGGAGAAGAGAAAACCCACGCGCAGCTAGTAAATTATGAGCTCCTAGGTTTTTTCATTTTTAATTTGTAACACAGGAAATGAATATCCGTTATAAACGGATATCCATTTCTTGTTCTAAAGTATTTTTAATATATGGTCAGGTCTGAGACCCAACCGTATGATATTGGAAGTGGTTTTTTTCAAATATATGATATAAAAATATAATATATATTATATATTATAATATATATATATTATTATTATATTATAATATAATATAGATTATATTGTGTATGATATGATATATATTATATTATTATATAATATATATTATATTACATTAATTATAATATATATATATATTATAAATTATATCATATATATTATATTATAATATATAATATAATATTATATTATAATATTATAATATTATATAATAATATATTATTATATAATAATATAATATTATAGAATATGAGCTCTCAATTTTTTAATTTATAACATAGAAAATGGATAATTTGTTTTGAAAAAGATATCCGCTTTTCTATTTTATATTTTTAAATATATAGTAGTCAATTGACAACAATTTTTTCAAATGTATCATATAAAAATATAATATAATATATATTATAATATAATATACATTATAATATAATATACAATATAATATACATTATAATATATTATAATATAATATATATTTTTGTATTATATATTGTATAAACATCGAGATACATGGAGATAATGTCAAGAGTTACCTCATGAAAACCCCCATATTCAAAAATGCCTTTTATGCCCTCCCATTATAATATAATATAATATTATATTATTAAATAATATTATATTACTATATAATAATACAATATTATATAATAATATAATATAATAAATTTAATATTATATTTAATATATAATATTTAATATAATATTTATTATAGGTGACCCTTTGGTGAAATGGTGGGGCTTCTTGCCTGTAGAGCCAACAACCAAGGTTCAAACCTTGTGGGTCGCCTACTACGCCAACAATGGAGTTTGTTGTTTACCCTCGTATTGAGGAGAGGCTCCTTGGTGAACTAGTGGGGCTTCTTGCATGTAGTGTCAACAACCAAGGACCAAACCTTAATATTAAACTTTAATAAAGATGAGGTTCACAATGTCTCCGTCTGCAATTTTTTCACGCTACTTCCAAGTTGCCTTGCGTCAAGGGTTTTGTCGATCATGGGGGTGTTGTGGTCAATGGTGGTCTAGCATGCAAGCTCTTTCTAAACAAAGCTCCTTGCTTCCACTCACACGAATCCTAGGAGAAGTTTTGCAAATTCCCTCTAAGGAACCGATAGGGCTTGTTCGGCCTTTTTTTCTCCTAGTTTGTGACACTCCCACATGGGCTTGAAGGAGAAAACTGGCACACGGGGCTCCCGTATCTCTCCATCCATAGAATATGAAACAAAGGATCTAGGTTACATGCCTTTTTTTGATATGCATGGGCCGACTGGAGTGAAGGATGGCTCTGCTTGGTGTAAGGAAGTTGGTTCTGTCTTAACCAGGGATAACAGATATCTCTCTCCATTTCATCTACATCACTCTGGGAATGTGCCTGAGATTTGTGTAGATGGCCCAGTACATGATAGGGAGGAATTCCTCCCTGACGATGCTCTCATTTGCAGGTTTGTAAAAACTTGGCATAAGTTGTGCAATCTCCATTCATGGATCAATTCTACGTAGAAGGAGGGATTAGAGAATGGAATCAGTATCTTCCCCTGAGCTAGGGTTTTTTCATCCTTGATTTTGAGTCCTACAAAGACAAATAAAAGGTGGTAAAAAATGGGTCATAGGTGTTTCAAGGAGATTTCCTATGTATGAAAGCTTGGTATCCCTCCTTTGATCCTCGCACGAAAACTTTCAATTCCTACTTTCTTTGGGTTCGATTTCCATACCTCCCAATATAGTTTTGGGAGTGGGATTGTTTACAAACCATTGGAAATGGTTTGGGTAAGTTTTTATGTGCCTCAAAAGAAACTATTAAGTATGCAAACACCACCTGTGCCTAAATCTATGTGGAAATGAATCTCTCCCAAGGTCTCCCAGCTGAGATTTCATTAAAGGTGGGGGAAAGACTATGGAGACAACAAGTTGATTATGAAAAGATTGCTTTTAGATGTAGGAGGTGTTTCTCAATAGAGCATCACACTCCACAATGTCCCAAAGCAAAGATTCATGAGTTTGGGAACCAATCCTTTTGCAGCACCCCCACATGGTGGATCAGTGTTGAACCTCATCATTATCTGATCTCTTCACAATCAACGTCATGCTCTTCTATAGCTCCTTTGAAGTTAATTTCCACCTCTCCAAAAATTCTTAAATCTTCGGGCCTCGAGACTCCCCTTAAAAACACTTCCACCTTTGAGGAAACAAAATTTGTGTCTTCAAATGGCTTGGTGCTTAATGGGGATGGAGTCAAGGATGTCATCAACGATGGTCGGGGAGGGTCAAATGACTTGAGGAGAATGCTCTCTTCAAATGAGGTAGATCAAAGCATTGTGGATCCCTCCTAGAATGAGCATGGATGGACATAGGTAAAGAGGAAAATGTTTCCCCCTAGCATGCAATCTTCGGTGAAAAAGGGGAACAGTGAACAGAGTTTGAACTCCTCTATGCAAATTGAATAGGGTATGGTGGTCATTTTTAATGGAATTTAGTCAGAATAATCCATAGGAAAGGGTAAACTTGATTTGATGTTGTCTTTTTGTGCTCCCCATTCGTGGTCTAAAGCAGGTTTTTGTGCTCCCCAATATTAGGTTTGAAGCAATCCATATTTTTATTTTTGTTCACTTTATGGGTGTTACCCCACATGCATTGATTTATAAAGCAAAATATATATATAATACTTAATATTATATAAATATTATAATAAAATATAATACTATAATATATTAAATATTTTATGATATAATATTAAATTAACAAACATTATAATAATATTTTTTAAGAAAACATTATTTTAATGTTTTTTAATTTATTGCTGCATATAATAAATATTTTAAAAAATTATTATAATATATAAAATTAAAAAAAATTTAGGCTTAGACCCGACGGTTTTAAAAAAATTGACTTAGACAAAATGGATATCCATTTATAAATGGATATTCGTTTAATAACAGATATCCATTTTGAAACGGATATCCATTTCTAATGGATATCCATTTTAGTTTGGTATTACCAAACCAAAACGGATATTGTGCCTTAGCCTGCGAAAATTCAATGGTGTGAATTCCATGTTTTTGGACATGTTAAAAATGTCTTTTTTTCACATCACCTCTTTTTGGACCCCTATGATCTTGCACATACCCAACTTGTGAGGTCAACTAGAACATTAGTCACATTGTTCCCGTTGATGCGAGTGGGAATGTGTAGAGAATAAGGATGCTTGTTCATGTTCATAAGAAAGTCGTGAGGTGAAAGTTATAGTTGGTGATTCAGTCGCAAGCTATGTAGGAGGAATAGGTGTAAATGAAACCATGTTTGCATACTTTGAGAACTCAAGGGAAGAAAAACCAGGAGGTTTGATGATTAGGTTAGCATAGTGGGGTAGAAAAGGATCTATGTAGATCTGTAGCTTGCTATTAGCCTTTTCCATAGACTTCTTTGCATTATGCTTTTTCCCATTGAGGTGGATAGTACTATCATCAATGCGATTTTGCATATCATGACGTAGGCACATGCACCTTTTGGTATCATGTCCGAGAATCTGACAGTACTGGTAGAATTTGTTCTCTTCATACCAGTTGGGGTAAGGTTTAGTAAGGGATCGAGGATCTAGCAAGGTTATCACTTTGTCTTTCAATAACTTCTTCAGAATAGAAATGTATGATTCTGATAACTTTGTGAACTATTTGTTGTGCTTGTTGGCCTTTGTTACTAGATGTAGGGTGAACCCACAAAAGTGGTTTACAATTGGAGTGAGGAAGGAAAAGTTGAAAAAAATGACCCCATATCAAAAAAAATTTTTTGGGGTTTCGAGCAACCCATTCAATGCAAGTTCCCACCATCCCGCCAAAAAACACAATGAAAACCCTTTTTGAAAGGGGGTTTGAATGAACCCTAGAACCCCCCTTTCCCACCTTCCTTCCTCTTTGGCACCAAAAAAAATTCCTTCAAAGCTCGGGTTGAGGATGAAAATGGAGGATACTTCACAAACCCAACTGGAATTAGGTAGTCCTTAGAACGAGCTATCCAACAATTATAATTTTAATATGTTTTGGTTTTATTATGTATTTTTTAAAGTTTTATTAAGCATAGGTTTTCATTGAAAATCAAGCTCTGCTATGCACATGTGGAAAAATAGCAAATTATCAAAAAAATGAAAAATATGAGTGCACCATATATTGAAGTCCTTGATCCAAAAAATTGAATTTTGATACATACAAAAAAGTTACACATTATACCGTCACGCCTATGTCGGAATTGTAATTGGTTTGACTTTGAAACTTGATTAAAGAAAAATATTCAATAAAAATTATCTAACCAATTGAATCAATAGATATAGAGTTACAAATCTAAATTTGAAAGAATTAGAATTTTATCCTTCATGGAAAAAGTTATGTGTTATACGTAAGTGAGCACTCTCTTAAAAATGTTGTTTCTAAAAAAAACTAGTTTTCAAATGAGATGGAAAAGAAGTGCAATCTGATTCCAAAAATTTTGAAAAAATATATTTAGAATCTATAGACAAAATTTCACAAATCACTAGTTTGCATCATCTTCAAATTCCTCACGGTTTAGCCGCTATAGGTGCTCGAAAGTGAAGATTTAGTTAGAAAAAATTATTTCAGTGTCCGGTTTGGCCAAAAATTATAAACCAGTATTGTGGGATCACCCTGCAACAACAACATTTGCAAAAAATTACCTTTACTAGAGATTGACACAATGTACCTACCCTCAAGACATGAATGTGAGGAAGATCCCACAAATTGGGGAATCGTTTGTTAGTATTCATGCAATGCAACACAAAGATGTGTGAAAAGGGGGTACTTCATCAAGGAAAACTTCTCTTGCCAATACCTTCACAGGTTGACAATGAAGACTTTCTACACATCTGAGTTGGGAAAAGGATAAGATATTTGTGAAAATAATGCTTGATACTGAGCAATAAAATTAGTTATCTTCTCATGCTCTCCCTTCTTACATTGGACACAGTTTGAAAAGGCCATCTTCAGCCTGATGTTTGCCTTGAATTGCTAGAGAAATTGATTCACAAAATGATCAAATGAGAATATGGAATTGTCGAGCAAGGAATAGTACCATTCTATGGTTGTATCCTTGAGAGATCTTAGAAATAATTTAGCCATTAAGGCATCATGGTAGAAGAAATCTATACATGTGGCATTAAATGCAGACACATGTGCTTGCAGATCTCCCTTACCACCATACATCTTGAACTTTGGAATTTCCATCCCCTAGAGGATAGGAGTGTTTAGAATTGCTATAGATAAAGGACTATGATGAAAGAAAGGATAGAAAATCAGTTGGGAGGTGGCCTGGGATAAGTTCTCCAACTGATTTTGCATTTGGCCCATGTTTTGTAGCAAAGCATTTAGAACAAGCTCAAACAATGAAACAAGACCAATGGAACTGCCACCGAAACCACCATCGGAGCCACTAGAGCCACCATCCCCCATTCTTCCAAGGTTTACACCACCAGAGCCAACATGAATCCTAGAGTTACCATTGCCAAAATTAGAAGGAATGGCACTGAAACTAAGATGAATTCTATTTACTTTGATGGTCGTAGGTGCCTTAGACATGGGGGTGATATTTATGGAAGAGCCTAACTGGGCCATGTATACCGACATCATGGGCATTGAAACTCCTATCTATCTTCTAGACGTTTCATGCTCAAAACCTCAGGTAATGTTAAATGAAATAATCTAAAAAATAGGCTTGCACTATATAATAATGTGCACTACATCATATATCTAGTAATAATGAAGGGACATCCATCAAAGCATAAAAAAAGTATTTTTTTTTTCATATGTTGTAGTTACAAGTTCCCTGCTAGACATACATGAAAATATGGAAGCATAGACAAGGAAAGCAAACTGTTTCAAAAAAATGCCTCAAAGAAATGTGATATCATGGAAGGAACTCGCTCTTTTGCAAACTCTTCAAGTCATGCCAATGGTGATGAGGGTAAGCTTGAAGTCAAGCTTTCCGGCATCACCAATGGCATGACTTGAAGAGTTTGTAGGAGAGTAGGTACCCCTTCTCCCCCACAAACTCTTCAAGGTTGGCCTTCACGGTGATGCAGGAAAGCCTGACTTCAAGCTTTCCTGCATCACCACGAAGGCTAGCAACAAACCATGCGGTGTTGTGGTGGAGGCATACAGTGACACTTTCAAAGGTTGAGGAGTTGGGATTTACACCCACTGGTTGCATTTTCTTAAAATCTTCTAAGGAATTTTAAAAAAAAAACCCATTTTGAACATATCCTTTAATCACGACATTCCATGATATCACATTTCTTTGAGGCATTTTTTGAAATAGTTCATTTTCCTTGTCTATGCTTCCATATTTTCATGTATGTCTAGCATGGAACTTGTAACTACAACATATGAAAAAAAAATCTATGTTGTTATGCTTTGATGGATGTCCCTTCATTATTACTGGATATCTAATGTAGTGCACATTATTATAGTGCAAGCCTATTTTTCAGATTGTTTCATTTAGCATCACCAATATTCTTCACAAGAACATTTCCACTATTTAAAATGATGGAAAAGGTTCACATCTCTTTGAACAATTTCTCTTGCAACAATCTTGGAGATGAATTTAGATGCAGTATGAAAATTAGAACATACTTGAAGGCTCTTAACAACTTTAATAGTTGTACCAAGGGCCATGTTTAGCAAACCAAATGCAATTGCTACATAGTTGTACCAAGGGCCATGTTTTATAAAACATTGCCTTTCATTACATTCCTATAGTCTAAATAACAAAATATGTTCAAGACATTCATACTATTTTTTAAAATTCTAGGATGCAAAACACTGTGTTTTACGAAACCTACAACCCACTTTTAATGTTTGAAAACCAAATGCTTACAAACAACCTTCAAAATGAGAATGTTGAAAATGGCAACGTTTTGGGCTTTTTTCCATTCCAAATTGTGATTTTGAAAGCCCATCGGCGTAGAACTCACATTGCATTTCCATGAGAACATTAAAATGGAAAAATTGAAAAACCCTCGACACAAAAGCACTCAGCACAAAACCCGCATTGCATTTTCCTTTCTAATTCCTCTAAATGTTATTCATTTATTCAGTGAGAACATTAAAATGGAAAAATTAAAAAACCCTCAACACAAAAGCATCCAACATAGAACCCACATTACGTTTTCCTTTTTTGTTTCTCTAAATTTTATTCATTTATTCAGTGAGAACATTAAAATGCTAAAATAAAAAAACCCTCAACAAAAAAACACCTAGTGTAAAACCCACATTGCGTTTTCCTTTCCAGTTTCTCTAAACATTATTCATTTATTTAGTGAGAACATTAAAATGCCACAATTAAAAAAACCTCAACACAAAACCACATAAATAGCTATTCATTTCAAATGAAAACCCCTTTTCGCAAGGAAAACCCTTGGAAACTCGTCACTAAATGCCATCTTCGCAACAAATAGTCATTCAATTCTTCATAGTTCCTAGGCACAATGGCAAAATGGCATATATTTTTGGTAGATATACATACCTACTAGCTAGCCACCCATGCTTGTCAAATGCATTTTGGTAGGGAGAGTGTCTACTTTGCTTCGACCTTCAAACACCTATGCAACTCCCTTCCATTCTCCCAAGCAACCTCCAAAATGAGATTGTTAAAAATGACAACGTTTTGGACTTTTTGTCCATCTGATTTTTTTATTTTGAAAAACATGTTGGTGCTTCCAAGCTTTTTCGATGACGAGACACATGACAACACTCCAAACAACACATGCCTAACCATCTGCCAGCACGATCCATCGAGTCTTTCCATCAGTGTGTTTTGTCCAATGCATGGGATGGGGGATGGGGTGTTATGTTATAATGTCACATACATAGGTTTTTTTTGTTGGGAGATTAGCTTCTCCCTTTATTGTTTTCATTGAATTTTGTCTATTATTTAATAATAAAAAAGAAATGTAGTAGAAAATACAATACCACATTAATTTTTGGTCGGGATATGGGAAGCTAGGTTTAGATCTAATTTGTTACATTCATGATTGATGGGTCCCCCAATTGCTCATGTTTATTATGTTTATTTCTTATTTCATAAAACATTTAAAACTTAGACATTTTCATTTGATACTTAAGATTTTATATCAATATTTGATGCATAAAACATAAAAATTAATATATAATATTTTGATAATTAATTGTGTGTTTAGATAATTATTTCCAAAATATGGTGGTATATTATGTTGATTATAGTGATTGTAGAATTATTTTGGAGAAAAACTATCTTCTCATGCAACAAAGAAAATGGATGACTTGTAGTCAGGGTTGTTGCGAGCTTGCAGTCACAAGAACAACTATTTGTAATCAAAGGAGAAAATGCCCATAATTGAAGGAGATAGTACATGCAACCAGTGATTTCAACCATCAACGACTCATAAAATACAATAATTTATTTCACCAAAAATAAGAAGGGAATTGATTTAGCAATATATAGTGGCAAAGACTACAATGATTCTTTAGTAAGAATTGCATAAGTTATGCCATTGGTTTGCATGTTTCTATTAAATTTGTTTCTTCTATTTATATTTGGAATACTCTATGCTTATACCTCTTGAGGTTTAATTACTTTGATTTTTTTATTTGTTTTTTTGTTTAAATAAAGTAGTCCTCTTCTTATGTCTTAGAAATGAGTTGATAGATGTAGCTTAGATTGTTAGGAGTCCAATTAGTTAGGGATGGTTAGAATTGGTCTATATATATTTTAAAGACTTTGTGTATCAGCTAATAGAGATTTTTACCCGTAGTTTGTATAATTTTCTAGATAAGTAATTTCATATATTCTTTTAATTCAATTGATATTGTGTGAATGAATGATAACGAGACTTGATTAATAGTTTGTGAGTAGAAGAGTGGATTCAACCCTAAGCAAGGGCCCACTTTAGGTAAAACTATAACTCCATTGTTGGTATTACCTGATAATTTTAGTAATCTTAGTTAGATTTATTTCATACAAATAATTGGTTATTGATAATAGAGTAGCTACTACCCACAACATTGTGATTTGTGAAAACATGCAGCATTAGAGATAGCTTATAGTAGTTGTTGAAGAGTTAAAGTTTGGTTAATTTCATAGCATAAATTCCTAAATTTGAATGCCATGTTTATTTTCTTATACAAAACTGCTTAGGAAAATTCCCATAAATCCTTAAGCCATACATAAGTACTAGTACCATCCAAGAAAATACATTCTTGGTTTGATATTGTAAATGCAGCACATCATAACTAGTAAGTTTCTTGATAAGGGATCATGTTCTAATCCATGTGTTGAATGCATGCTTTTACTGCACTAGATTTACCAGTCACTGATGGTGTTAGACAATAATTATTTCTCAATATATTTGATTGTTTGTTAATGATTATATGAATACATTCTCACATGCTTATTGTTGATTTATCTAACATGTTTTTTCCTAAATTAATCACACCATTTAAGGTAAATCGATTAAATGGGCCATCCATGATCACATGCTTATTGTTTCATTTGTATTTGATGATGTTGTCCCTATTGGTGCTATTGTTTTAGCTTGCTAGGGTTTCCTTCCATACGGGTCCATCATTTTCCTTATCTAAAGAACTCAAGACAAAGTTCTATCTTGTGGTTTCTACTTTGTGTCTAGTAGAGAGACTTTCATTTACATGCTTACTCACAAAAAAATGAAAATCAAGCTCACATAAGTGCTCATAATTTCCTTTTTTATAACTTTAAAGTGGGGGGGAAATGTAATAGTGAAAATGTATCCCGATGTTTTTTCCTGTTTAGTTTTATGTCTATTTTGTGACATTGTCTTGATACATGTACATGATGACAAAGGGCATACTCATGTAAATTCAAGTCCATTTTACCTATTTATCTAAACCTTATCTATATTCAACCTTATGCTTATCAACATATATCTTATTCCTGTGTGTATATGTTCCTATACTTGGCCCATTTGTCTAGATACTAATGATTATACCAAGCCCAATATAGCCTTTGCCATGCTCCATTTTTTCTATCTAATTGGGCAAGTCAAGTCGATAGGCATAGGGTGATCCTTGAAAGTGTAAACTTGACCCACCTAAATTCACATTTGATCAATTGACCCTCTTTATCTTTCCCACCTAGAGTCAACTATGTACATATTTGTATGATTTACTGTCATGTACTTGTACACAAAGAATCAATTTGCATTCATTTAGGATACCAAAGAATATATCACAGGTCCTACTCATTGAAGAAATATCTCTCATTCTCGAAGAATTTGGAATGATAATAGATATCACATTTGGATTTGGTGCTTAAAAGGAGTAATAAACTTTGTTTCTAGGCAAATTGTCTATTGGTTTCAATCATTTTTCAAAGTCATTAATTTGGCATCCTTGCATAGCTTGACATGACAAAAAATAGTGGATTTCATCAAATGCAAGCTATAAACTGTACTAACCTCCTTTTTAGGTGAGAGAGCCTAGTAGGGAAGAATATTTTGATTCTAGTCCATAGATTTTATTGCTATAAACATTTCCTGATCTTGAGTTACATAGATTTTAGATTCTTCATCATTCAACACTCATCATTTGGTCATAGAGTTAAATAATATATCCTCAATTTACTTTATATTTTTTAACATGATTACTAATTAATAATATCAAGTTTCCACAATCCATAATTGTTGACATATATTATTTTTGGATTCCTTTGTGTTGGAATTTTTGCATCAACGTTTCAAATCACACTCTATGATCCATCATCAAGATAACAAAAAATTGGAAGAAAAGATCACAAAATATGATCCAAACCTTTAATGCAAAAACTTCAGCACAATCAAATTCAGAAACAATATTTACCAATGATTACTAATTATTGATAAACTAATCCACTACTTCCATCCACTATTTAATCTAAGCTAATATTTATTTAGCTATGTGTATGCTTTTCGTTGGATTAACCTAAAATTTAATCTTCTAAAGGAGCGGAGCTCTACTAGTTGCTGCCACCTGCAAACGTTCAACAAACGTAGAGGGAGTCGATGTTAGAACTCTGTCACATATCATGGATCGATCCTTTGATTCTTGACCAGGCATGAGCTAAGAGGGTAAACATTTGGAGGGTACTGTAACTTGATGTTCTGCTATCAACTGAAAATGCTCCCAGGCTTACTACTGGCAAAGTTATTGTGGGATGTACACTGAATAACACTGCACACTTTTCACAATCATAAAAATGCCATTTTCATCCACTATTCACCTCAATCTCTTAACATTATGTTGAAGGAGGCTCTGCACAGTCTGCTTACTACGCACAAACCCCTCAAGACTACTCCACATATATTCAATTATTGCAAACCTGTATTCTCAAGAACGTGCTTTCACAAGGGAAAGAAGTTCACTCTTTCATCGCTCAGAGGCGATTTGCATTTTCTACACGCATTACTTTTTATAATAAGCTTATTTACATGTATGTCAAATGCGGAAGTTTGGTTGATCTCGAAAAGTGTTTGACTACATCAATGAACGAGACATCGTCTCATGAAATACGATTATTGCAGCGTACAAAAGAAATGGTAATCCTCACGAGGCAGTCACACTGTTTCACCATATGCAACGAACAAGTTTCCAACCTGATCAGTTCACATTTTCCAGCGTACTCCCAGCCTGCGCCAAAATGGGAGCTTTGGAACAGGGTATGGATATACATCAAAGCATAATTGATAAAGGAATTTTGTCGGATGTTGTAGTTGCAAGTGCCCTGGTAGACATGTATGCAAAATGTGGAAGCATAGACAAGGCACGTTAAATGTTTGACAA